>LD343100.1:17276-49899 GCA_001465055.1 Ptychodera flava
AAACAGGTCACAGATCAGATGACGGTTTACGCGCCTCAAATGTATGTCTACTGCACAACAAAAGCATGTGTCGAATATATTACTACCACCTCCATCTAGTGTTACAGCAGAGGAATCTGTAAGTAACCCAGTTTCTCAAGTTACGACAAAATAATGTAACAAAACAGACAAGATTGGTCCAACCCAAGAAGACGCCGAATCTAAAGATGGACAGTCTTCAACAACAAATCATGTTGCTTACAATGAGTATGGTCCAAAGAAAGTTAAAATTGAATTATAAAATGTGATGCTATAACATATCAGTTGAACAAATTGTCTTCATTTTGAATGTGTGTGAATGCTTTAGACATCTCGACTTGACCTATTGTTCTCTTGCAAATTAGTAATCAGTCATACTTTTTTTTCATATTTAAATAAGTAATCACTACACTTTTATTGATATGATAATGACTTTCTTTCATTAAAGTGTGGTGATTACTTATTTACATATGAATAAAAGTATGACTGATTACTTATTTTGCATAAGAACAATAGGTGTCAGTCGTGTTTTCAGGGATAAATGGATGGCAAGAACAATGGGTCACATGACCTGGAGTGGCATAATTATGTTAAGAAACTAACACCAATGAAGTTAAACGAAAGGATGTTGTACGATTATTCAAAAAAGACATTGATTATCTTAGCGACTAGTTCTAAGGTAATGGTCATCCAAGACGACATGCATCCCAGGGGCTGTATGTTTACCCTAACAATGGGACATAGCAACGACTGATAAAATACCAAGGACTTCGTGTCTGGCGTGATTTTGGCGATAAAGGTTACTGCTGAACTAAAACTAAATAAATGTCAAAGATGTGATTATTTTTACACTCTCCCGTAACGGGACAATGCAAGCAAAACGGGACTTTTATATTACTGATAGTTTGCATATGGCATGTGTGTTTGGGGAAGCATTAAGAAAGTGCCGTAATGGTTAGTGCTTCGTCTCTGCATAAATAATGTACGTGCCCGTAGTACAATATGTCTTAAAATAAACACTTTAGAATCATAGAATATGAGTTTCAACTAGTTCTGCCATATTGACAAAAACATTATTTTAAGCATCAAATACTCTTGCTTGAATTCATAATTTACAGACGATGTAAAAACTTAAAGTTTTGTTCAGATTTTTCTCAATGAGACTTACTACCATTCTCTTACTAAATCAACAATGAAATATTGATATAGAGAAACACATTACCTAACACTAATTTACCGATATTTCAAGATTATTTCAAAATGGCCACCGTCACTTTGATGGCGGTACGGGAGAAATAAAATTTTCGCTTTCAACACGATTATTTTTTCTTACTGCAAGAGCCTTCAAATTAGCCCCATAAGTTGTAGACCTAAAAAAATGTTAACAATTTGAGAGTTCATATATCTGTCCATGAGTGCATTCTAATTGAAGCTGATGCAGGTGTCTGTTGACAAACTGTGACGTCAGAATTTGAAGACCCACATCAAAGCCAGCTAAAGCTAAAAAGGCTAACGAACTGTCAACTGGCTAGCTGAACTTCGAGGTATATCGTGATCAATGTATATCACTCTGTGCCTGGCATATCAAGTGATACAGCATCAATGGGATTAGTGTATCTGTTTGTTTTGACCGTCGCCTAGTGACCCTTTGGGGGTCTTCAATAAATTTTAGATGAGGACATTAAGTTGACAGCTCTGGAGTTGACAGCTCTGGATATTTAGGAATTGCACTAGGGTTTTTTGTGCGTTTTTTGTGGTTTTTTTTCCCCTAGGCTTCTGCGGGACTTTCTAAAATATCAACCATCCTAAATAAAAAATATATATTTCTTTAATTATGAAGAGCGTTCTACTTTACTACTACATCTTTAAAATTTGCAAAATGAGGACTACAGGACCAAACGACTACAGTATTCGAAGAGCTTTGGTATATAATTAATGTCTATGAAGTGATTATCTGATGTCAACAACGACGGTTCCCTACTTCATCGATCGCAGAGTCTTATCAATTGAACGCCATCAGAAAAATCGATAAAGTAAATTTTTGCCCCATTAATTGTAATTTTAAACTATGACACAACTTTTTCACAAGCAGATGCAAAAGCTTAGATGACCTGCAAAAAGTTAACTCGGTCAAATTAAGACAACATCGACAGCTCTACTTAGACAGGCCTCCAGTCGTTTAAAATTAGCTTTTCTCGGCAGCCGTTACTGATGTACATCACGTTCACCAAACGATCTAGGCAACAGCCCCCCAGTAGCCCGGTAGTCAGCTGGAGTTTATGTTTTGATATTTATATGCCAACAGATTTCGAGCAAGTGTAATCTGTAATTTTGTTTCCAACGATGAGCAGTGAACATGTTTATCAAGTGTGTACACCTCAGCGATCGGCTGTATGTTGCAATTGCAATGGATGAATAATAGCTTGACTGTTCAAATACATGCATTAGTTGCTATATTTCGACAGCGATTATTGCAATTGGCGCTTTGTTCAGAGGTCACGTGATAGAAAGAATGTTTTACAACAGTAGATAGGTAAACGTGTCCAAAATCATGTCTGGTTTTCAGGAGACATCGTTACAATATGAGACACGGAGAGAAGTTGGTGTACATAAAGCTGGCTAAAGACCGTGTTTCATGAGAGTGGCCGTGACTGTCTATCAAGTGCATCTCCCCTTCCTTTGTGAGGGCGCTCCAAGTAAGCATACTACAAGGCGTTTCCGTTGGTTTTGAGATTTTTGTTAGCGTTTTGGACCAAGAATCGCAATTACCGTTAGTTTTAAATCACCACGAGTTTGCACGAGTTCGAGTCTTTATGAATAATCTTATTGTTAACACGATTTTGGCTAATGATACCCTCAAATTAACACCACACATTTTACTAAACATTAATTAATTAATTTGTCAAATGCCGATTTTGCTTTGGCCAATCCCTTCATATTCAAAAGTCAATGACGTTTCAAAGGATGCGAATCTGAGCTACAGACGACGAACGAGAGGTCTTAGATACATCAGAATATTTTTTACCCGGATACATGCACAATTTTGTGAGCGCAACAGAATGATAGAATATATTTATGGACACAAAGATACAATTCAATGGTATCTGCAATACGAGAGGTCCTCCCAATAACTCTGGTATCGTGAAAGATAGAGGTGGATACTTGTTCAAAAAGTAACCAGCGAAAATCGATTGAACTCGCCCTTTAATTGTAGTCAGACTACCACAACACCTGGTGCATTGTGAGCTCAGTGACCCATGTTGAGACTCGTAGCACTGTTTGTATTTCCTAATCGATTGCCATCAAAATAAAGACACGAAATTGTCAAGAAATTGTACAAATACCGAAGCGCCTGCTTGTAATAAATAACGATAAAAGAAATTTAACAGGAAAAGGTAAGAGTAGTTGGTATTAACTTTTCAGGAAAAAAGGGGTGACTTTCAAGTAAAAAATATTTGATGTACTTGGAAATATTGAATTCTGTGAGAAAGTTTTGTTCAATGATGTAATCGACGCAAATCTGTGCGTGATAGCTGTAAATGTTTAACAAACATTAAACTCGTATAAATATTCATTTTTCGCTTGCACGATGTCTTCCATTTCAGTGTTTGGTTAACAGTTTGGATATTGATAAATACATTTTTTCATTTGAACTATACTGCTAAAAAGTGAAAGACGTTCCCTTTTGCTAAAGCTTTCCCGAATAAATTTCTAAACATTCTCTTACAGTTAAAGAACAAAAATCAATAGTCACCGAGTAAAATCCAATAACTAGAGAAACAAGTTACCTGACATTTACCGATATTTAAAATTCAAAATGGCTGCCATCCCTATTTAACTTAATGGTAACAACAAAGTTTTTGATTTTCAAAACACTAAGCACATGAAAAAAATCTTAATCAAAGTACTTTTAAATGAGTAATCACAAGATCAGAAAAAAAAATAAAATTTGAGAATCCAAATATCTGTCCCCAAGGCCCATTCAACCGTAAGTAGATGCAGGTGTCTGTTGACACTGATGACGTCAGGATTTGTATGCCCCGCCAAAGCGAGTTACGGGTCTAAATGGTTAACGAACTGTCAATATGTAATATGAGTTCTTTTCATCAACGACTGACTTGCTCAACTTTTGATAATCTGTGATCAATGTACATCACTCTGTGCCTGACATATCAAGAGATACAGCATCAAATAGATCTTAGTGTATTTGGGGGGTTTTTGGTCCGTCGCCTAGCGACCTTTGGGTCTTTATTAAGGTTCATAGAGGACATACAGCCACCACCCTAGACCAACGGCCACAGATAAAACTAATCTTTACGATATACCCTTTAGCTTTTTTACAGAAGCACTTGTTAAAACCATTTCTTTTAGTTATGAAGAATGTCTACTTTACTTATATTTGACTGTAGTTTGCTAAAGGAATCCTCTAAGGCCTATCAACTATTTGGATAACTCTTGTTTATTATTAATGCCAATTAAGTGATTGTTGGACTTGTATCAAATGAACCCTATCAGCAAAATATCGATCTCAAAAGTTTTGTCCATGGGATAGAAATTAGAAATAAGTTGACATTGCTTTTAGACAAGATTTAAAAAGGCAAGCTGAGATATATAGCTGGGTAAAGTTCAACTTGACAAAAACAGCAACGCCGATAGATTTTACTTATGTCTCTGAACGAAATGAGAAAACGAGAAGAGGAACTTTTGATTGAACTTCCCAAAAACGCGAAAAATTGCAGAGACATATTGTTCACAGTTAAAAGTGCATAAATTATAGATTTCTAAACTGTAAACACTTCAAAGCAAAACCTGAGCAGTGAATAAGTATCATCATTCCCTCTGATGATATACACTGAACACAATTGAGACTGAGAGACACCGCCTGTGAACCATGGCCGCATTTAAACTGAACTTTAAGATTTTTACCCCGCCTTGCTGTTCCATTAAGGAGTTGCAGAAATCACCATTCCTATCCTAAAATCAACATATATGCACCAAGTAGATGGGTATCCTCCTTTAGGTGCCCATAGTGTCTATTTTACCACCACCATGTTTCTCTCAAGTTTTATGATTTTCTATTCAGCGCCGTCATCAGAGTGATTTTATGATAGCAACTAACACCAATCAAGTTAACCGAAAGGATGTTGTACGATTGTGTAAAAAAACATTAAATATCTTAGCAATCAGGCAAAGTTATTTCATCCCAAACGACATGCATCTCAGAGGATGTATGTTTACCTTAACAACGCAACATAGCAACGACTGATAAAAATAGCAAGAACTTCGTGCCTAGCGTGACTTTGACGATTAAAGGTTACATTTGAATCAAAAATAAATGAATGCCAACGGTGTGATTATTTTTACTCTTTCCTGTAACAGTACAATGTAAGCAATAAGAGACTTTTAACATTATATATTACTGTTAGTAGGTATGCGCATGTGTGCTTGAGGAAGCATCAAGATAGTGCAGCAATGGTCAGTGCATCGTCTCTGCATAAATGATGTACGTGCACGAAGTACAAAATGTCTTAAAATAACCACTTTAGAATCACAGAATACGAGTTTCAACATGTTCTGTCTTATTGACAGTCTTTGTTGATCGGTGAGGCAAGCTTTATTTTTTTTCAACTGTCAAATGCTGAATTCGTAATTTACAGACGACAGAGTGGTCCTTTCGATTTTATAATAGTCAGGTCACAAAAGGCTTTTTCTCCCTCATCTTTCACTAGCATCTCAGCTGCAAATGCACAATCAATATAAAGATGTGCGAAGAAGTCAACTCACAGATAGAGAGCCGAGGTACCATGGTAATTCTAATTCATCAACACCAATCAAAGAAATAAAGATCTTCAGGTTAATATTAAAATCTATCTCTTTCTGTTAGCCGTGGAAGGATAATTACATTAAAGATATTTCTTTCACAACTGAATTATTAAACCATGATCGATTTGTAAGCAGATTTTACAAATGAGTAAACAATTAAGGAAAAGTAAGAAATATTCAGTTATGCAAAAAAAAGATTTATTTTTTACTTTCAGGTCATTGGTGAAAAAGCTGAGCTTGATAGCAACTATTTTTTCAGGTCATTCAAATCGTATTATTTTTCACAATTCGGTGCATGATGTCTTCCTCTCAAGTGTTTTTGATGACAAAGTTGTTATCTGTGAATGCAGTCTTTTATTTGTGAGAAAGCAATTATAGACCTCAAATGTAAAAATCTTAAATTTTTCTCAGACTTGCCTACCAAATCAATAATGAAATATGCTATAGAGAAACAAATTATCTAACATTTACCGATATTTCAAGTTGATTTTAAAATGGCCGCCATCACTTTGATGCCTCTATGATAAAAAGAAAATATTCGCTTTCAACACGACTATTTTTTTACTTCAAGAGCCTTAAAATGAGCCCCCGCAAGTGCTAGACCAGAAAAGAATTTTAACAATTTGAGAGTCAATCTGTCCCTGAGTTGCATTCTACCTGAAGCAAATGCAGGTGTTTGTTGACACTGATGACGCCGGATTTGTAGACCCCGCCAAGGCAAGTTAAGGCTAAAGAGGCTAACGAACTGTCAACTGGCTAGCTTAACTTTTGGTATATTGCGATCAATGAACAACACTCTGTGCCTGGCAGATAAAGTGATACAGCATCAATGAGATTAGTGTATATGTTTGTTTTGTCCGTCGCCTGGCAACCATTTGGAGTATTTAATAAAGTTCAGATGAGGACACACAGTCAACAGCTCTGGACTACGGCCACGTAAAACCGATCTTCAGATTTACACTACAGTTTTTTTTGTGTTTTTTTTTCCTTTCTGCCGCAGGACTTGCTAAAAAATCAACCATCCTAAATACATCATATGTAAGGCACATTTCTCTAATTATGAGAAGCATGCTTTACCGACATCTGTAAAATTTATAAAATGAGGACTAAAGGACCCAGCAATTATTTGAACAGCTCTGGTTTATCATTAATTTCTATGAAGTGATTATCTGATGTCTACGACGACGGTTCCCTACTTCGTCGATTGCAGAGTCTTATCAATTGAACGCCATCAGAAAATCGATAGATAAAGTTTTGCCCCATTAATTGTAATTTTGAAATATGGCAGAACTTTTTCACAACCAGAGGCAAGCTTAGATGACCTGACCAAAATTAATTCGGTCAAATTAAAAAAACATCGATAGTTCTACTTCGACTAGCCTCCAGTCATTGAAAGCTTAGCTTTTCTCGGCAGCCGTTACTGGCTGGCATCATGTTCACCCAACGATCGATCTAGGCAACAGCCTACCAGTAACGGGACAGTCGGCTCAGGTTTATTTCTTCAAGATCAACTTATGTTTTGATTTTTGTATTCCAACAGATTTGGAGCAAGTCTAATCTTCATTTTGCTTCCAGCGATGCGCAGTGAATATGTTTATCAATTATGTACAACTTAGCGAAGGCTACTAGTACGTTGTAATGGATGAATAATAGTCTGACTGTTCAAATACATGCACCAGTTGCTATATTGCGACGGCGATTATTGCAATTACAGCTTTGTTGAGAGGTGGTGGGTAACAAAGAAATTTTTCAAGCAGTAGATAGGTATTAAACATGTCCAAAGTCATGACTGGTTTTTCAGGAGACATCGTTACAATATGAGACATGGAGAGAGGCTGGCTTGCATAAAGCTGGCAGAGGATCGTGTTTTCATGAGTGTCGCCGTGACTGTCTATCAAGCGCATCTGCCTTTCCTCTGTGAGGGCGCTCTAACTTACCATACTGCATAGCGTTTCGTTGGTGTTGATATTTTTAGCTTTTGGGACCAAGAATCGTAGTTACCATTAATTTCAAATAACCACAAGTTTGCACGAGGTCTAGTCCTCTATGAACAATCGCATTGTTAACACTATTTTGGACACACGATACCCTCAAATTAAAACCACACGTTTTACGAAGCAATTAACTAATTAATTTGTCAAATACCAATTTTGCGTGGGCCAATCCCTTAATATTCAAAAGTCCATGATTTTTCAAAGAATGCGAATCTTAGCTACAGACGACGAACGATAGTCTTAATAAATACGTCAGAGTATCATTTCCCGGATACATACACAGTTTTTGCGCGCAACAGAATGATAGAATATTTTAAGGACACAAAGATATAATTCAATGGTATCTACAATATGAGAGGTCCTCCCACTAACTCTGGTATTGTTAGAGATAGCAGTGGACACTTGATCAAAAAGTAACCAACAAAAATCGATTGAACTCGCCCTTTAATTATAGTCAGAATGCCACAACACCTGGTGCATTGTGGGTGCAGTGACCTGTGTTGCGACTCGTATTACTGTTTGTCTTTTCTAATCGATTGCCGTCAAAATAAAGACACAAAAGTGTCAAGAAAATTGTAAAAATGCCGAAGTGCCTGCTGCTGATAAATAACGACAAAAGAAATTTATAAAGAAAGAGGAGTTGGTATTAAATTTTGAGAAAAAAGGGGTGACTTTCAAGAAAAAAACACAAATTTCTTTTGACCAATAGAATTTGCTGTACTTTGGAAATATTGAATTCTGAGAGAAAGTTTTGTTCAATGAAGTAGTCGACGCAAGGCTGAGCGTGATAGCTTTTAATTTTTTAAAAACATTAAAATCATATAATAATAATTCATTTTTCGCTTGCACGATGTCTTCCATTCCAGTGTTTGGTTAAGAAATAGGATGTTGATGTATGGAGTCTTTCATTAAAGTATATTCCTAAAAAGTGAAAGACTTCCAATTTTGCTAAAACTTTCCCAAATAAACTTTTAACCATTCCCTTACAGAAAAAAAGAATAAAAATCAATGGTCACCGAGTAAAATCCAATACTAGAGAAACACATTACTCGACATTTACCGATATTTAAAATTCAAAATGGCTGCCATCCCTATTTAACTCAATGGTAACAATAAAGTTTTTAATTTTCAAAATGCTAACCACATAAAAAAAATTCTTACTCCAAGAGCTTTAAAATTAGTCATTACAAGTGGTCAATCAGAAAGGAATTGTACAAAGTTGAGAATCCAATATCTGTCCCCAAGGTGCATTCTACCTAAGTGGATGCAGGTGTCTGTTGACACTGGTGATGTCATGATTTGTATACCCCTCGCCAAAGCCACTTAGGTCTAACTGTTTAACACACTATAAATATGTACTACGTGTTCTTTTTATCAACGACTGACTGGCTCAACTTTTGATAAGCTGTGATCAATGTACATCACTCTGTGCCTGGCATATCAAGAGATACAGCATCAAAGCGATTATAATGTATTTGTTGTTTTGTCCGTCGCCTAGCGACCTTGGTGTCTTTATTAAGGTTCATGATGGACATAAAACCACCACTTCAGGACAACGGCAACAGATAAAACTGATCTTTAAGATTTACACTACAGCTTTTTACAGAATCATTTGTTAAAATCATCCGCCCTATATGAAAATATGCGCGCCTAGCAGATGGGTTTATTTTCTTGTAGTTATAAAGAATGTCTACTTTACTTATATTTGCATAGTTTGCCAAAAGAATCCTACAAAGCCTACCAACTATTTGGAGCACTCTGGTTTATCATTAATGCCCATTGAGTGATTATTGGACTTTTATCAAATGAACGCTATCAGCAAAGAAATCGACCGAAAACGTTTTGTTCATGGGATAGAAATTAGATATAAGGTCTCTGCTTTTAGACAAGCTTTCAAAAAGCAAGCTGAGGCAGCCGGGAAAAGTTCACTTGGACTAATAAAAGCAACGCTGATAGATCTACTTTTGTATCATGCGATGCAGAGTGCATGGATACATCAACTGTGTACATCTCAGCTAAGGATGCATGTTGTAAAGGATGAATAACTGACTGGTTGTTCAAATACACGCCTTCTTGATTGTATACTGCTACAGCGATCATTGCAATGTGTGCTTGGTAGAGAGAACCACGTCAACAACGTCGTGCAAGGAAGTAAATTTTTCATCAGTAGATAGATAAACATGCCCAAAGTCATGTCTACGTTTTCAGGAGACATCGTTACGAGAGATGGAGAGAAGCTGGCTTACATAAAGCTGATCATGACCGCCTTTTCATGACAGTGGCCGTGACTGCCTGTCAAGTGCATCTTCTCTTTCTTTACAAGGGCGCTCTAACTAAACATAGTGTAATGCTTCTCGTTGGTGTTGATATTTTCTTTTAGCGTTTGCCACCAAGAATCGTATTTACTGTTAGTGTCAAATCACCACGAGTTAACAGAAGTCCTCCATTACCATCCGTATTAAACCTGACTTAAGACACATAATATGTAAAAACTGAGCTTAAGTGCATTTAATATTGTTAGGACATTTAACTTACACATTTATTCACTTTTCGGATGTCTTCCACTCAAGCGTTCGCGATATCTATAAATACAGTTTTTAATTTGTGATTAAGGAGATACAGGTGTGCGTTGACGCTGGTTACATCAGAATTTGTAAACGCCGACAAGGCCACTAAGGCCTAAATAGGTTAACACACTTTCAATATGCAATTCGTGCTCTTTTCATTAACGACTGACTGACTCAAACTTTGATAAGTTGACATCAATGTACCGTCCTTTTTGCCTGGCTTATCATGTGATTCAGTATCAAAGCGATAAAAGTGTTTGTTTGTTTTGTCTGTCCTTAGCGACCTTGGAGTCTGCAATGAAGTTCAGATGAGGACAAAATGCCGCCGCCTCAGGACAACGGCAACGTTTAAAATTGATCTTTAAGGTTTATACTTCAGCTTTTGGCAGAAGCAGTTGCCAAAATCACCCACCCTAGTGCTATGATATCAATCTGATATCGACACGAACATTGGAAATTCATAGTGAAAATATAAAACGGTTGGCTTAGGAACGGTAGCGTTCCTGCTTCAGGGAATTAGTATTGATGTCTCCCTCATTTTAGGATTATAAAACTAGCATAGACATATATAGATTTATTTTCATGTCTACTTTACTAATAATTGTATAGTTTGCCAAAGGGATCCTACAGGACCTAGCAACTAATTTGACAGATCTGGTTTATAATTAATGCCTAAAAGTGATGATTGGATGTGTCCACAGAGTCGTTCCCTCCTACGCCGACGGTAGAGTTATATCCGGTGATAACTATCAGATAAATCGATCGCCCTCGGAATGGAACTTTAGAAAATGACATCGCGTTTACTAAAAGTGTTTCCCAATGTAAACCGAGATGACTAGCAAAATGTTAAGTCGATCCTGTACAACAACGTGGACAGTTCTACATTGTTATCGAGGAATGCACAGTTATTGTGTTCATCAAGTGTGTACACCTCAGCGAAATCTACATGTTTTGATAGACAAGTAATGGACTGACTGTTCAAATATTATTAATTACTAGTAGCCTGTGACAGCGATCATTGCAAATTGAACTTTGAAAACAGATCACGTCATCAATGTTGTGCTAGATTTTCTAGCATTAGATAGCTAAACATCCCCACAATCATGTCTAGATTTTCAGGAAATATCGAGATGGAGAGAGGCTGGCATAAATGAAGCTGACCGATGACTATGTGACTGCTGTGACTGCCCGTTTAGCTCATCTTCTATTCCTTTATGAGGGCGCTTTAACATAGCTTACTGAGAGATACTTTTTCGTTGGTGTTGATACATTTTGTTGGCGAATTGGGACCAAGAATCGCATTTACCGTCAGTATCAAATCACTGCAAAATTATGGGAGTTCTCAATGAATCATCCGTATTGGGAACACGATTGGAGAGACCATATTACATCAAATAAACTCCGCAGATTATATTAAACAATTTGTGTGCAACTCTTAGAAGACAGCTTTGCTAGTACAGAGATACAGAAAAAAATACGATAAGTTCTGTTCCAGTGTACACGCTGTTATGAGAAAACACTCAGACTGGTATAAATTATTAATTTCGTTTTTTCATTGTAAACTGTATCTCTGATAAGACTTTCAGAGGGCATCTAAGTCGAGCGCATTTACAAACTTCAGTAAAATCCAAAAGTTCTGCTTAAACGTCAAGTTTGCTTCGGTTTCATTATGTCTCAACGTTTTGTTAGTTTATTATATTTATTGATACGATTCTAGAGAAATCCAGACATTTTAAATGAAAATCTGACTCCCAGGAGTGGAGAACTTCGCACCTGTTGCCACCTTTGCTATGGTTTTAAATGCGACGGAACCCAACCACGACAGGTGTAATAACCACAAAAGCACAAAGGAAACACTTATACAAAGATCTCGTGTCACATGAAAAACAGCACTATCCTACAAACAAGTTACATAAATTCAATGAACAATCATAACGACGACGATTTTCATGATGGCTAGTGATGATGGTAAAAAAACTCAATATGGAAATGTACGAAGAATTCAACTCACATATAGGGAACCGACGTACCATGACGGTGCACGGTAATTCTAATTAATCAACACCAATTAAGGAAATAGGGATGTTTTAGTAAATATTAAAATCTATCTCTTTCCCGTAGCTGTGGTAGGATAAATATAATTATTAAATATATTTCTCTCACAACGGAATTATTAAACCATGATTGATTTGTAAACAGATTTTACAAATGTATAAACAATTAAGTAGAATGACTGTTTGTCTAATCAGTTGCTCTCACAATAGAGAAACAAATCGTCAAGAAATTATACTGATGATGATCACATGCATGCTTGTAAGAGATACGGGTGACACATATAAGATGGAAAGATCAGATGAGTCTACAAAATCACCGAAAAAGTCAATGGAATGAAACTTGATTATGCAACATCCAAAACAGGGGTTGTAAGGAAGGAATTGCAAATTATCTCATTTACCTGCCTATAGAAATTTTGACCTCTAAGACTTGCTTTGAGATACTTTACGAATATTTCATTATGCAAAAAATTGATAAAATGGATTTTTTTTATATCTAGGTCATTCGTTAAAAAACTGTCCTCGATAGCATTTAATATTTTCAGGTCATTCCACTCATATTATTATTCACTTTTCGATGCATGATGTCTTCCACTCCAGTATTTTGGATAACAAATTGGACATCTATGAATGCAGTCTTTTATTTATGAAAAAGCTATTGTACGCCTCAAATATAAATAAACTTGAAGTTTTGCTAAAACGTTCCTCAAACAGACTTTTTACCATTCTTTCACCAAATCAACAATGACAGATTGGAATAGAGCAACAAATTACCTAACATTTACCGATATTTGATTTCAAAAATGGTTGCCATCACTGTGATATCACTAAAGTAAAAAAAAATTTACTAACACTAAACACTAAGACGATTATTCTCTTACTTCAAGAGCCCGAAATTGAGCCCTCATAACAGGTAGTCCTGAAAAGAATTGTAAAACTCTTGAGTCCTAACATCTGTCCCCGGGATGCATTCTACACTAAGTGAATGCAGGTGTCTGTTGACACTGATGATATCAGAATTTGTTGACCCCGCAAAACCCATCCAATCCTGAAGGGGTTAGCGAACTGTCAACTGGCTATAATTTTTTATAAGTCTTGGTCAATGTACATCACTCTATGCCTTGCATATCAAGTGATTCAGCATCAAAGAGATAAGTATATTTTTTCTATTGTCTGTCGCCTAGCGACCTTAGGGTCTTCAATAAAGTTCAGATGAGGACACACAGCCGACAGCTCTGGACAACGGCCACCTTAAACCGATCTTTAGGATTTACACTCCAGTTTATTGGGTTGCTTAAAGTCAACTATCTTAGAATACAACATACGTGCACAGTAGATAGGCACCTTTCTTTACTACTTTACCAACATCTGTATAGACTAAGTGTGCAAATTGATATGAGCACTACAGGATCAAGCAACTATTCGAACAGCTGTGGTTTATCATTAATGTCTATGGAGTGATAATCTGATGTCCACAGTGACGGTTCCCTCTTTCGTCGATTGTAGACCGAGTCTTATCGATTGAAGGCCATCAGAAAATCGATCGCTAAGTTTTTCCACATGAATTGTAATTTTAAAATATGTCAGAACTTTTTCACAAGCTCTCCAGATGCAAGCTTAGATGACCTGAAAAAAGTTAACTCGGTCAAATTAAAACTACATTGACAACTCTACTTAGACTGGCCTCCCGTCGTTTAAAATTAGCTTTTCTCGGGAGCCGTTACTGGCTGGCACCGCGTTAATCCAACGATCTAGGCAACAGCATCCCAGTAACGCTTTAGTCAGCTGAAGTTTATTTCTTCAAGTTCAATTTATGTTTGATATTTGTATGCCAACATATTTGGAGCAAGTCTAATCTCTACTTTTGCTTCGAGCGATGCGCAGTGAATATGTTTATCGAGGGTGTACACCTCAGTGAAGGCTATATGTTGTAATGGATGAATAATGGTCTGGCTGTTCAAATACATGCATTAGTTGCTATATTGCAGCAGCGATTATTGATAATTAGCGCTTTGTTGCGAGGTGGTGAGTAACAAAGAATTTTTTCAAGCAGTAGATAGGTATAAAACATGTCCAAAGTCATGTCTGGTTTTTCTAGAGATATCGTTACAATATGAGACATGGAGAGAGGCTAGCTTGTATAATGCTGGCACTTGATCGTGTTTTCATGAGAGTGGCCGTGACTGTCTATCAAGCGCATCTCCCCTTCCTTTGTGAGGGCGCTCTAACTAAGCATACCACAAAGCGTTTCCGTTGGTTTTGATATTTTTGTTAGCGTTTGGGACCAAGAATCGTAATTACCGTTAGTTTCAAATCACCACGAGTTTGTGTCCTCCATGAACAATCGCATTGTTGACACGATTTCTGACACATGATACCCTCAAATTAACACCACATTTTACTAAACAATTGATTAATTAATTTGTCAAATACCGATTTTGCATGGGCCAATCCCTTCATATTCAAAAGTCCATGACGTTTCAAAGGATGCGAATCTGAGCGACAGACGACTAACGAGAGGCCTTAGATACATCAGAATATCTTTTCCCCGGATACATGCACAATTTTGTGAGCGCAACAGAATGATAGAATATATTTACGGACTCAAAGATACATTCAATGGTATTTGCAATACGAGAGGTCCTCCCACGTACCCTGGTATCGTGAAAGATAGCAGTGAACACTTGATCAAAAAGTAACCAACAAAAATCGATTGAACTCGCCCGTTAACTATAGTCAGACTGCCACAACACCTGGTGCATTGTGGGCACAGTGACCCATGTTGAGACTCGTAGCACTGTTTGTATTTTCTAATCGATTGCCATCAAAATAAAGACACGGAATTGTCAAGAAATTGTACAAATACCGAAGCGCCTGCTTGTAATAAATAACGATAAAAGAATTTAATAGGAAAAGGTAAGAGTAGTTGGTATTAAATTTTCAGGAAAAAGGGGGTGACTTTCAAGTAAAAAATTACAAATTTGTTTTGACCAATAAAATTTGATGTACTTTGTAAATATTGAATTCTGTTAGAAAGTTTTGTTCAATGAAGTAATAGACGCAAAATTGAGCGTGATAGCTGTTATTGTTTCATGTTAATGTTTCAAAAACATTAAACATATAATTATTAACTTTTCGCTTGCGCGATGTCTTCTATTCCAGTGTTTGGTTAACAATTTGGGTATTCATGAATGCAGTTTTTTATTTGAAGTATACTCCTAAAAAGTGAAAGACGTTCCCTTTTGCTAAAGCTTTCCCACATAATTTTTTTTAAACATTGTCTTACAGAAAAACAAATAAAAACCAATAGTCACCAAGTAAAATCCAATACTAGAGAAACAAATTACCAGACATTTACCGATATTTAAAATTCAAAATGGCTGCCATGCTTTTTTAACTCAATGGTAACAACAAAGTTTTTGATTTTCTAAACGCTAACCACATGAAAACAATTTTACTTCAAGAGCTTTAATATGAGCAATCATAAGTGGTAGGTCAGAAAAGAATTTTAAAAATTTGAGAATCCGAATATCTGTCCCAACGTTGCATTCTACCTTAAGTAGATGCAGGTGTCTGTTGACACTGATGACGTCAGCCTTTGTATACCCCTCGCCAAAGCCAGCTAGGTCTAACTGGTTAACGAACTGTCAATATGCACTACGTGTTCTTTTCATCAACGACTGACTGGCTCAACTTTTGATAAGGTGTGATCAATGTACATCACTCTGTGCCTGGCATATCAAGTGATTCAGCATCAAAGCGATTATAGTGTATTTGTTTTTTGTCCGTCGCCTAGCGACCTAGGGGTCTTTATTAAGGTTCATAGAGGACATACAGCCGCCACCCCAGAACAACAACCACAGATAAAACTCTGATCTTTAAGATTTACTCTGTAGCTTTTTTACAGAAGCATTTTCTAAAATCATCGATATCCGCCCTATATAAACATATGCGCGCCTAGCAGATGGGTGTATTTTCTTTTCGTTATGAAGAATGTCTACTTTTCTTATATTTGCATAGCTTAGTGCCAAAGGAATCCTAGAAGGCCTACCAACTATTTGGAGAACTCTGGTTTATCATTAATGCCTATGGAGATATTATTGGATGTTTATGACCATGAGTGCCTCCTTCTGGGAGTGTAGACTTTTATCAAGTGAACGCTATCAGCAAAAAAATCGATCGCAAAAGTTTTTTTTCGTTTTTTGCATGGTATCCTCCCTTCAGAAGTCCATGACGGACATATCTGAGGTACAGAAGACGTCGAGAGGTCACAGTAAGCATGCGAGAGTTAGACTGGCCCCCCTCGCCTTGCTTTTCTCGGCAGCTAAGTTACAGGATGACCAAGCCAAGGCATTCACCCCACGACCTACGCAACATCCTACCACTAATCGCGAATGTCTTCTGATGCTTATTCATTCAATTTATTATTTGTTTTGATATTTATATGCCTACGGACTCTAAACAGGTGTACACCGGAGTCTGCTTCACCGGATACATGCATATTGCGTTATTTTGTGCGCGCAAGACAGAAATATTGATCATAATAGCTTTTGTGGAGTCACAATTGCAGCAACACTAGGGGGAGGTTCCCTCCCAAACGCTTGCATATCTAAAGGCAGAGCGGTGGACACTCGATCAAAAATGCAACGGGCAAAAGTCGATTGAACTTACCGTGAGGTCAGAGATGACAATGAAGCCTAACGCATTATTAGGGGCTAATTTACGCATGTCGAAGCTCGCAGATAAATATCCCGGTATTTCCGTACCACATGCACAGTCACTCTAAACACTTCCATGTTCATGTGCTCTATAGGGTTAATCGTATTTTGGTCAATCCACAGTCGAACATGACACACTATAAGCTACTCGATGTGCGTGCTCCTCTAAAAGGAACACGCACATCGAGTATAGTGTGTCCGCAAACACAGCAAAATGTTATTTTTCTTTTTTCAGCTTATAAGTAACATATTCGGCTATAATTTTCTGCTAGCCCTGAAACTCAGAGATGATAATCACAGGAGGGTAACAGAGGTTAACTGATGATGTTACTGAGATGAGTCTGCGATTTACGGTAAACAAGAGGAGGTGCCAGGAGAGGTTACATTAAGCATGATCAGTCAACACAGGCTATAACGAATAGGAGATTTTTCGTTTCAATCAGGCCATGGACAAAATGACACCACGATTTAACATACAACATAAAACCGCTGTCACGACCAGTGGGAAAATTGTAAATCGGAAAATACATCTGCTCATAAAATCCATATTTACAGGTCCTTCATCTAACAGAGACTTCTCTCTCTCTCTCTCTCTCTCTCTCTCTCTCTCTCTCTCTCTCTCTCTCTCTCTCTCTCCAAAACATGCACACACAGACAAACTTTATTAAAATAAAAACTGACGAAGTCTACATTCTTTAACCCATTGGTAAATTGCGCTTATTCTGTACACTAGTTTTTGATTAATTAAGAAGGAAGCATGTCTGAAGAAAATTCAGCAATATAAAATGATTGCCCGGATATTTTTGTTATGATACAATACGGATTTCTCGACTGCTTTTGTGTCAAAATTTACAGCGCTGCTTTAAAGGTTGTTTTTCGATAGCCATCAAGTGGCACACAAATGAGCACCTGCCATTGTAAATAGTCAAGTGCAGTTTATCGTGACAACCGTGCCGAGTGCCGATTCATCGCATCGTGTAGAAAGCAACTTAATTACTGTTGCGTTATCTATTTTAATGTAGACAATTTCCGCTGCTGCACTTCAATGCAGGTTAGAGGTTAAATGACAGATGATTAGGTTCTAATGAAAGAGTCATCTTACGGTCATGACCATCCAAGGTCAGCTTTTGCTCTGCTTGGTCTCAGAGACATAAAGTTGTCTTTGCGAAAAAGTGTTTGCAAACTTTCAGTGTCTTTGCTAACAACAAACAATATATTTTCCGTATCTGTGGGTAAGAAAGGGCAATTCTTTGCCCGTTATCGATGGAAGACTTTCATACGAGTCTTTTTCACAACTAGCAACTTGAAAAATCAAAATTGGACGCTGGGGACATTGTTTCCTGAAGTTCACAGATTGGAGAAAGAGAAAAACGTGAGGTGACAATGTGATATACAGGATGATGAAAGTAATTTTGTAGTGAAGAGAGGGCAGGGGAATTTCGATCAGTCGGGGCGGCATGCTTGGGAGATTTCCATGTCATGTAATGAGATGACAAATCTCGTGAGCGGTAAGGGACATTTTGTTTAAAATGCAAACTCTGTTATGGCATGACGTTCTTCCAGCTTCCTACAAGGAAAACTCCCCACTAACGCTCTTCGAATGATAAACCTCCTCATTGTTTTCTCCCATCTACATGATTTTGACCAACCCATCGGAAAATCGCCCCGAAGACGACCGAATTATGCGCAGGGTCAGCCCACTTGGCTTTTTCTCAAATATGCCAGTCCGCTTTATACGAAAGGCTTCATCGTGACCCAAAGAATGCCAGTTTTTCGCGTAATGTCTTGGCTTTCCCTCATTTTGTCCAAATGCACAGCGCAGATGATCTTAGCATTGAGACAAACATTCAAATCTCTAATTTTACTATGCATGGCGACGATGACAACGATGACGACGACGACGAGGGGGTCTTAGTAAATACAGCAGAGTCTCTTTTCCCGGATACATACACATTTTTTGGTGTGCCCAACGGAAATACTAATGACAGAATAAGTAATGTTTATGCACGCAAGGATACAATTCAATGGTATGTACAATACGAGAGGTCCTCCCACAGACTACGGCATATCGTAAGAGATAGCAGTGGACACTTGATCAAAAAAGGTAAAAAGCAAAAATCGATTGAACTCGCCCTTTAATTTTTGTTATAGATGCCACAACACCTGGTGCATTGAGGGCTCAGTGAACATTTCGAGGCTTGTATACAGAATGATTGTCTGTCTCTTCTAGTGAATTGCCGTCACAATATTAAGATACAAATTGTCAGGAAACTGCACAAATGCTAAGTGCCTTACACATATAGGGTATATAGGTAGTATGAGAAAGAGAAATTTGAAAGGAAAAGGTGAGACGGGATGACAGAAAACGGACAAACTCGAAGAACTAAATATATCATATAAAATACTCAGAAAAAGGGTACTTTTCGAGTAAGATGTGTCAAATGTATTTTTATCAGTGAAATTTGCTGTTCTGTACAAATATTGGATTGTGCGAAAAAATGGTGTCCATTTGTAGGTAATCGGTAACAAGCTTAGCTTGATAGTTAATGATTGGAAAACATTCAACTCACACAATTATTCACTTTTCGGATGCACGATATCTTACATTCCAGTGTTTGGATAGCAATCTTGATATTTATGAATGGAGGTTTTCATTTGTGATTAAGATAGCATGCGCCTAAAAAGTGAAAGACTTTCACTTTTGCTAAAAATTTCCCCGAAGAAACTTGCAACATTCTCTTAGCGCAAAAAAAAAAAAAAAAATCAGGGGTCTCCTGGTAAAGAGAAACAAATTACATGACATTTACCGATATTTGGAATTCAAAATGGCCGACATCCCAATTTAAATCCATAGGTAAAAAATAACGTTTGATTTTCTAAAAAACGAATGCGGTGACATTGTTTCTTACTCAAGGAGTTCTAAATGAGCAATTCTAAGTGGTAGATCAGAAAATATTTGTAAAATTAGAGAGTTCAAATAAATGTCCCCTTTGCACAATCTGCGTCCGGTGCCTGTTGACGCCGATTACACCAAAATTTCTGGACCCCCGCCAAAGCCAGTTAGACCCGGTAAAGTGGTTACCGCACTGTCAATGCGCAATACGTGTTCTGCTCATTAAAGACAGACTGACTCAACTTTTCATAAGTCGTGCACAATATACATCACTCTGTGCCTGGCATATCAAGTGATTCAGTATCAAGGCGATTATTGTATTTTGACTGTCGCAAAGTGACAGTTAGGTCTTCACTACAGTTCAGATGAGGACATACAGCCGCCACCCCATGACAACGGCCACAGATAAAACTGATACTTTAGATTTACACTCTGGCTTTTTTGCAAAAGCAGTTGCTAAAATCCTCCGCCCTAAATAAACATATGCGCGCCTAGCAGATGGATTTATTTTCATTAGTTATGAAGAATGTCTACTTTACTTATTTGTATAGTCTGCTTAAGGAATCCCACAGGGCCTAGCAACTAATTGGACAACTCTGGTTAATTCCTATGGAGTGATTATTGGATATCCACTACGATGAATGCCTCCTTCGGGGACTGAAGACTTTTATCAGATGAACGATATAAGCAGAATTCGATCGTAAAAGTTTTGTCCATGGGATCACAATTAGAAATAAGGTGACACTGCTTATACATAAGCTTCCAAACAGCAAGCTGAGATGGCTGGGAAAAGTTCACCCGGTCAAACCAAAGCAACGTTGATATATCTAACTTTGTATCAAGCGATGCACAGTGAATTAATTTATAAAGTGTATACATCTCAGCGAAGGCTGCATGTTGTAATGGACGAATAACTGACTGATTGTTCAAATACACGCCTTATTAATTATACCGGTCTGCTAGAGCGATCATTGCAGTGTGTGCTTGGTAGAGAGAACCACATAAACAACGTCGCGCAAGGAAGTTAATTTTCCATCTGATTCAGTAGATAGGTAAACATGTCAAAAGTGATGTCTAGGTTTTCAGGAGACAACGTTACAATATGAGACCTAGAGAGAAGCAGGCTTACATACAGTAAAGCTGGCCAATGACCGTGTTTCGATGAGAGTGGCCGTCACTGCCTGTTAAGCGCATCTTCTCTCTTTACGAGGGCGCTCTAAATAAACATACTGCAGTGCCTTTCTTTGGTGTTGATATTTTCCGCGACCAAGGATTATTTTTACCCTTAGTGTCAAATCACCACGAGTTAACAGAAGTCCTCCATTACCATCCGTATTTTAACATGATTTTAGACACAAAGTATGTAAAAACTGAGCTTCATTGCATTTAATATTGATAGGACATTTAACTCGTATATTTATTCACTTTTTGGATATATGTCTTCCACTCAAGTGTTCGTGATATCTATAAATTCAGTCTTTAATGTGTGATTAAGTAGATACAGGTGTGCTTTGACAGTGGTAACATTAGAATTTGTAGACGCCGCAAAGGCCACTTAGGTTTAAATCGGTTAACGTAGTTAATATGCAATGTGTGTTCTTTTCATACACGACTGACTAGCTCAACTTTTGATATGTTGTGATCAATGTACACTACTTTGTGCCTGGCTTATCATGTGATTCAGTATCAAAGC
This sequence comes from Ptychodera flava, assembly GCA_001465055.1. Lineage (NCBI taxonomy): Eukaryota > Metazoa > Hemichordata > Enteropneusta > Ptychoderidae > Ptychodera > Ptychodera flava. Next base: position 39,037 of record LD343100.1, read on the forward strand.
GATTAAATTATTTGTTTCGTCTGTCGCTTAGCGACCTTGGACTCTGCAACAAAGTTTAGATGAGGACAAAACGCCGCCATCTCTAAACAACGGCCACAGATAAAACTGATCTATAAGATTTACACTCCAGCTTTTTGCAGAAACAGTTGCTACATTCATCCATTCTAGTGTTATGATATCAATCTGATCTCGACACGAACACTGCAAATTTATGGTGTAAAATTGATTGGCTTGGCAACAGTAGCTTTTGTACTTCAGGGAATTTGTATTCCTAGTCTGTCCCCCTCATTAACACTAGAAAAGACATATAGATCGATCTATTTCCACGACTACATACTTCACTAATATTTGTATATTTTGCCAAAGGAATCCTACAGAGTCTAGTAATTGGACAGCTCTGGTTTATTATCAATGCCTAAATGAGATAGTTTGATGTCTACGGTTTCTACCTCCGCCCATTTTATCAAGTGATAGCTATCAGAAAAATCGATCGCTGATGCTTGCCCTCGGAATGGACATTTAGAAAGTGACTTCGCATGTATACAAGCTATCCTGTGCAAACCGAGATGACTAGCAACAAGTTAAGTTTGTCTAAGTACGACAAGGCTGACAGCTCTGCTTTTGCGTCGAGAAATTCACAGTGAATATGTTCATCAAGTGTGTACACCTCAGCAAATTCTACATGTTGTAATGGATGAGTAATGGACTGACTGTATTATTAATTACAAGGGGACGGCGATTATTGCAATGTGTATTTTGTGAAGAGATCGCACGTCAGTCAGCGTTGAACAAGAAAGGAAATCTCCCAGGATTAAAAAGGTAAATATACACAAATTATTTATAGGTTTTCAGGAGATATTATTAAAAAATGAGAGGTGCAGAGAGGCTGGCATAATGGAGCTGGCCGATGACCATATTTTCGGGAGAGTGACCGTTACTGCCAGTTTAGCTCATCTTCTGTTCCTTTATGAGGGCGCTCTAACGTGGTAAACTGCAATGCTTTTTCGTTGGTGTGTTGACATTTTCTGCCGGCGATTTAGGACCAAGATGTAGCATCATTTAGCGTCAGCATCAAATCACCGCAAGATTACATGAGTCCTCAATGTTCTAACCGTATTGGGAACATGACTGGAGAGATATATTACATCAAGTAAACTCCACAGATTATACTAAACAATTTGTGTGCAACGCTAATGCATTTGGAAGAAGATAGCTGTGCAAGTATAGAGATACAGAAAATACTACGATAAGATATGTTCCAATGTACTTGCTCGTATATCACTGGTATAAATAATTGATTTAGTTTTTTGGTTTGTTTTTTTTTATTGTTAACTCTGATCTGACTTTTTGAGGGCATCCGAGTCGAGCGTATTTAAAAACTTCGATAAAATGCAAAAGTTATGGTTTTACGTCAAATTTCCTTCAGCTTTATATCTGAATGTTTTGTCGGTTTATTTTATTTATTGATTCGGTTCAGGAGAAATCCAGACATTTAAAAATTGAAATCTGATTCCTAGGAATGGAGAAATTCGCACCTGTTGCAACCTTTGCCATGGTTAACGCTTTAAAATGCAACGGAACCCAACTGCAATATCCAAAGATCTCAGGACACATGGGAAACAGCACTATCCTACAAACAAGTTGCATGAATGCAGAGAACAATCATAACGACGAGGATGTTCATGATGGCTTTGTGATGGCAATGACAATGATGAGGTGATAGTGATCGTTTTGGTGGTGGTAGTGGTGGTGATGATGATGATGATGATGATGATGATTGTCGCTCACGCTTAACTATTGTCACTTAGTAATTGTACTTAGGGGCTGTGGATAATCAAAGCACGCGCAGTCAACTCACAGCGTTTGACGCCATCGCCCCTCCCCCTGAACGAAGTGAGAAAACTAGAAGACGGAATTGTGATTCGACTCCCTTAAAACATAATAGATTACACAAATATATCGTTCCAAGGTTAAACTGCAGTCAGATTTTTAAAAAATGAAACACTCCAAAGCAAAACCTGGTGTATCGGTGAACGATACTATGGAAATACAACACAGCCATACGCCCATCCCAATTTGGCATGCCTGAATTGCATGCACAACTCCTGGCGAAGAAAAATGTAAATAGTTTGTCAAATATCGATTTTTGTGTGGTATGTCCATGACGTACATATCTGAGGTACAGAAGACGCCGAGAGGTCATAGTAAATACACCAGCGTTAGACTGGTTCCGGCAGTCGCCTGACTTTTCTCGGCAGCAGTTACTGGCTGGCCAAGCCAAGGCGTTCACCCCACGATCTACACAACAGCCTACCACTTAACGCGACGGTCTGGTGATTATTTCTTCAATTTATTGTATGTTTTGATATTTATATGCCCGCAGACTTGGAGCAAGTATGGTCACCAGAGTCTGCTTTCCCAGATACATGCAAATTGCCGTTTTTTGTGCCCGCACGACTGAAATATTGATCATAATCGGTTTCTGTGGAGTCACAGATACAATTGCAGCAACAGAAGGGGGAGGTTCCCTCACAAACTCTGGCATATCCTAAGAGCGAGCGGTGGACACTCGATCAAAAGGCATCGATCGGGCAAAAATCGATTGAACTTACCGATTAAGGTCAGAGACGACAACGAAGCCTGGCTCATTTGGGGCTCGGTGACTCATGCCAAGACTCGCAGATTAATATCCCGGTATTTCCCTACTACCCACAGGCACTCTGAACATTGCCATGTTCACGAGCGCTGTGCGGGCGAGTCGTATTTTTGTCAATTCACAGTTGAACACGGCATGCTGAAGGAGCACGCAAATCGAGTACAGTGTGTCCACGTACACAGTAAAGTACTTATCTGAATATTTTTTTTCAGCTTATAAGTAACATATTTGGCTACAGTTCTTTGCCAGGGCTGAAACTCAGAGATGATAATCATTAGGGCATAATAGACTTTAACTGATGCTTTGACTGAGATGAGTCTATTATTTACGATAAACAGGAAGAGGTGCCTGGAGAGGATAAGGTATCACGACAAATCGCCGATTGACAGGCGATAACCGTAGTGTGATTATTCATGCCATGCACAAATGACGCGACAACTTTTACAGACAATCCAATACCGCTGTTACATCCGATGAGGGGAGGGGAATTGAAAATTGGAAAACATGTCCAACGCTCATACAGCTCATATATAAAAATTCAGGCCCTGAAGCCGATGGAGACCGCAAACATCTCTCTGTCTCTGTCTCTCTGTCTCTGTCTCTCTGTCTCTGTCTCTCTGCGTCTCTCTCATATTCCCTCAATTAGGAAAACCGACGAGGTCAGCATACTTCAACCCACCGCTAAAAATGCGCAAATTATTTCAGAAGGAAGGTGCCTGAAGAAAAATCATTTCTATGAAACAAATGCCAAAATACATTGGTTTTATATCATCATGAAATTCGGCAATACAAATTATTCGGCAGCTAAAGTGTCAACATTTACAACTCTAAAGCTTGCTGTTCGATGGCCATTAAGTGACACACAATTGAGCACCTGTCATTGAAAATGTTCAAGTGCAGTCTATCGCGACAACTGTGCAACGATTCAACTCGTCGCGTAGAAAGTATCTTCAACGAGTTACTGTTGCGTTATCTGTCTTTGCTGTGACACACAATTTCCGTTGCTGCACTTCAGTGTGGGTGAGTGGGTTAAATTGATGAGGTTTTAATGAGGGCGTCATCCGTCCACGGTCAGGTTTACTAGGCTTTGCCTCAAGGGCAGAATTTTCTCTTTGCGAAAAAATTTTCGCAAACTTTGTTGCCTTGGCTGACAACAGATGTATGTACTTTTATATCAGTGGGTGCAGTTCGCCTGGGAATTGGCAATTCTCTGCTCATTATCGGTGGGGGAAATTCCGTGCGATTCTCTTTCTCGAGGGGGGGGATGGGGGGCACTTTGACAAAAATGGCAGACTGGAGGCTTGGGGCATAATTCATTTTTTCAGGAGTTTGCCGATTAGAGAGGGAAAAGCATGAGGTGACGGTATGGTAGACGAGATGATAGAGGGTAACTTTGTGTTCAAATGAGGAAGGTGATTTTGATAAGTCGGGGGAGGGGTAGCGGGGGATTTCGAAATCTCCCCCGCTACCCATGGCATGTGATGAGAGGGCAAACCTCATGATGGGTGGGAGGGGACGTTTTTTAAAAATGTGTATCCTACTAGCGTTACGCTCTTCCAACTCCAATCAGGGAAAACTCCCCACTAACCATCTTTTTATGAAAAAGACCTTTTCACATGCACCACTAATCAACATGACTTGACCTATCCATCGGAAAACATTCCGAAGACAACGGATTCATAAAAAGGGCCAGCCTGCTCTGTTTTTTCCCCTAATATGCAAGCCCGCGTATACGAGAGAGTGTTCATTCTGCTACAAACCACCCTAAGAATGCCAGCTTTTCGCGGAATGTCGTGGCTGTCCCTTTTTGGCTGAAATATACAGTGTTGATGAAAGTAGCATCAGGACCAACTTTCAAACATGTTATTATACAAAGATGGCGACGATGACGACGATGACAATGATGACGACGACGATGATAATGACGACGATAATGACGACGATGACGATTATGATGATGATGATGATGATGATGATGATGATGATGATGATGATGATGATGATGATGATAATGACTGTCAATGTTTTAATATAATGTTTTAAATTTATAGTTGTATTGATTGTAGGGGTGTTGGTAAGCGCGTCGAAGCGCGTCGAAATCAGAAAACGTAAATAAAAAATAAAAAGGTCTGTGATTATGTGATTAAATTCTACGTTGGCTTCTTAGGATACTGTAGGCTGTATGGGTTAGCTTTTGGTGCCCATGTATGAAAAGACATTATTTTTGGAGGTGCCGGTGTTGATGGCAATTTAGGTAAATTTTATAAAACACATGCACTCTGATAGATCCTCCTAACTTCAAGGTGTATATTTTGCGCGACAGAAATAGAAATTATTCAAACCTGACTTTCACTGACAAGACATGTACCAGAATAATTAAGCAGCGCATGACGACCAAAGAATTATAAGTCGCCTATGTGTTAGCGATGACATCATATTGAGCTACATGTCTCCGGGAGCTGTAGCGCGCTGTGCAAGCTTTGTGCACAAATCAACTCAGAACTTACCGTCTACGTGTAGTGACGTCAGAGTTGGCTCCGCAGCACAACATGATGGATCGCGATACAAAACGACAGGCTTGTAGGGCAAATATTGCCCCTGCCAACCAAAGTCCCTCCGACCACTGTATAGCTTCTAGTGTAGTTAATCAGAGTACTCAACGTGCGTTATCCTGTACGACTGAATGTAGAGCGTGCAGGACTTGCTGGATGCACTCGCACACTCCACTAACTGCGATTCTTAATTACATTTTCAAATTATATGTAACATATTCGGTCTAAACTTTGCTTAAAGCTAACACAAAATATATCCAGCATGTGATTACTAGGGTTAGAGGATGACTAATGTTGTTTGCTTGCATGTCGTCGATTTCGATAAACAGGAAGCGGCACCTGGAGAGACCAGATTATCAATACGAGATAATCTGGATAGATATCATAATTGACGAGCGATTACACACATTGACTGTCAGCATACTTTGCGGCAGGTTAAAAGCACAAAAAGAAACTCCTGAACACGCATGAGAGCACGTAATATATAGATACTGTATGTTGCAATTCAACACAACTCGTTCCCTCTCCCTTGCCCTCTATAGTCTCTATCTCTGTCTGTCAGTGTCTCTCCTCCCTCCCTCTCTCTGTCACACACTCTCCCCCCTCTCTCTCTCTCTCTCTCTCTCTCTCTCTCTCTCTGCCCCCCACACACAAATATATATTTATTCGACAAAAATAGACTTGACAAATGCATGTGTTCAAGGCAGTTGTGAAACACCTTTGGCTTTCTACATTACATTATATTTATAAGCCGATAGGAAAGTGGCTCACCGGGCCAACTCTAACATCCGGGCATGCTGAAATGATGACGTCGACATTGCTTCTTACTCAAATCTTGGAAATAGTCAACATTCACATTTACAACTTTAACCATTAGGCCCAAAGCCTGCTACCGCATTTACTTTGCCGTGTCAGTAGCAGGGTTACTAAGCAAGCGGGTTATTTTGTCGATCGGGCTGGGAACAATTTCAGTCTCGCATCAGCCGGGAGGAATCGGGCGGACAATGTTCTATATTCAAAGGGCTGGAAAATTTTCACACATTTGCTCGGGAAAAAAGTTTGAAAAATAGCGGGCTTAGGGGAGCAGTTTGCGAGGAGTTCCTGATGAGAAGGCAAAAGTACGAGGCAGGTAGCAGTGAGAATATTTAGTGGCGGTGAAAGGGCTGAGGGTAGAGAGCGGCGGCTAAGTTGGGTGGACGGAGAAATTATCAAATCATAGTGCAAGTGTAGTAGAGAACAACTTTCAGTTTCCACTGCTTATTTTTTTTTTCAAAATGTTTGGAAACAGCAAATTATCACGGAAAAAATTTCCTTTATGTAATGTCTTGATATTGGCAAATTTGTTATATTTCTAGACCAGACGCTGCGTTCCGTATTTTCACAGACATGAAATCAAGTCCGTTGTAGGCGCATAAGCTTGTAGCATAACGGCTTCCTACGTACACAACCGACCACATCGGTTGAGAAATAAATATCGTCATTACACTGCAAATCTTGATAGCTGTATTTTTGTCCAAAAATTCTGCAAGCAGGATTAAAGGATTTCCGCCGCGTTGCAAACTAGCTTATCATATGTCCGTACGAGGTCAACCGACAGATGATGACGTGTGAAGGACTGCGAAGCTCTGTCACTGGTACGATGATGAGCTTCCAGGGCCAGGGTCATCTTAATTTGTGTTCATCCGATGTCCCTGGACGCGACCAGGTCACGGATTTAATCCATGAAACCAGGGGGTCAACCGCACGGCATCGGTATTTGACGATGGCTTGAGAAGGGGCGAGGGACGATTACACGATCTCCTAATCCGATGGAAATATTGTGCTAAAATTGTGTATTGAGTTCAAAAACATGATGACGTCAATGTTGATGTTAAAAAGTGAAAAACATGCTGACGAAAGCTGATTTCAGTTGATTGCATATTAAGTGAGCAAGCCTCAGGTTATAAAAGCACTGTTAAATCACAGATTGCAATAACAAATTACAAAGACAGAATAAATATTGCAACGCTGTTTCAACAAACACTTAGTGACTGTTCATGTTAAAGTATATTAATACTCAAATGCTAATAATGAGACGACGTTGTCGATTTGAGAGGGGGGAATCGACAGAAGGCATTGAACAATCAGACACCGTGTAACATACGACATCAATATAGCTGAAAGCGGCACATTTTGATTAGCTTAACTCAAAACACCGAAAAGTGGCCTGGAAAAATACAAAACGTTCATCAGATCGTAATATCCTTCTCCCGAAATCCAAAACTGCAAAAAAGGGAAAAAAATAAAAATACAGGTCAGTGTTATCGCTCAACAGATAAATACAACCTGCGCAAGGCGCCGTTACCAAACGGCTGAAAGTTTACTGAACTTCAACGATGGCGTGAACTGTTTGTGATAATATCGTGATCGGGCAGATAGGTCTTAAAAAATTAAGTCACCATTCCAGCTTGACAAGCACCTGCAACGATACATCGATAAACAAGGCCAAAGTCTTTACTTTAGCAGTAGTTTGATCACACGACAAAGCCAGGCACTGACTGACCTGGTACATTGACCTCGACTCTTTATGAAAAAAAAGAACTTGAATAAGATCTCTGCACACTCTGGTGAAAATTATCTTACTCACAACGGACTAGATTTTGATGTTTGATAATTCAAAGTATCAAGATGTTCTTTCAATGGAGAATGTACAAAATCACGTGCCCTTCTTTACGATTGGCTTGCCTCTTGATTTCGTAGGCTACTCATGATAACATGAACTGGGTGATGTGTACCAGGGGTCCTAAGTCTCTTTCCAGGGTCGTGACAAGATAGAATTTGTGTCGCTCCTATAGTCAATTGTGAACCTTTGCGGCGCTAATGAAGCAAGCTTGCTCACACGCCACAGTGTCTCTTGCTTACCCGGTATCGGGAAAGTCCCCAAGCGGTGGCCGGTTACCTAGGCTAAATGAAATATTTTCAAAATCAATATTTTAGTAGCAGCATTGACAAACCTAGGATTATCTGATAAAATGCTATACAAAAATTACCATCCCTTAAAGTCAGATTTTTTCATGAAAATAATTGGAACTCAATTCAGGGTATCCCTTTTTTACATTTTTCCCGAAATAAAAAATATCATTTCAAAATTACTTTCAATGCAATTTGTTTTTTTTCTCAGAAATTTCATGATTTTTGTTTTCCCGAATTTTAGTTTGGAATATTTCTAAAGAAAAACCTGATTTTCTCTTGGGTTTTTTTTCGGAAATTGGGTTCTATTTTTCTTGTCCGAAAGGCAGTGATAAATCATCGCTTTACACGCTTTAGCTCGTCACGTCACACACTAAAATTTCTTTCTCCGTTCCATCCAAAGAGCCCAGGATTCCGATGTCAACGTTGGAGCAAATAGCAAGGTAGACTGAGCGATAACGAGAGTAAATATAATATTAGGGAAGCAATCAGGCGATTTTGAGAGAACAATTTACGTATAAAATTTGGCGGGAAAGTGACAGCAGTTCGCCATTACAGGGTCATTCTCCCGTGCTCTGATTTGAAAATTTCCCTCCCGGTCACTAGTTCATTCCTCTCCCCACCAAGAAACCTCGGCTTTCTCTCTCCCTGAACAATAACATCATACTGTCTTCTCAGAACCACATCTTTTTTCTCCTGATTGACAAAATCAAAAAATCAATCGAATAAAAAGCTTATTGTCCATCGCCGCGGTCCTCTTTCAAGTCGCCCCTCCGAATCCCCTCCGCTGCGATAAAAGAATGTCATGTCTCGCCAAGCTGATAAAAACACCTGCACGTTCGGCGTCTGTTGATCCTTATTTTTCCCCTCCAGATGGACATACACTGGCCTACCCCGCCTGTTAAAGTGGAATGCATCTCGTGGGATACATAGTCGCATCCTAAACTTTTGCGAGATTATTTTAGCCCACCACATGTCTGAGCTCGATTTGAAGCTTATGAGGTAAATAATTTTTTTTTTATTTAATTTATTTGTAAAAAATGTATTTATTAAAATTTTATTTTCCCCCATACAGATAACACGGGTACCGTTATGGCGGCCATTTTGAATTTCAAATAAAGAGAAATATTGGGTATTCATTTCTCCTGTGCCAAATTTTGCACAGTGACACCTGATTTTCATTCTTGATTTTGAAAGAGTATTGTCTTCCCGAAAATTTGAGCAATAGTTTATAATTTCAAGGCGCGAACGGCCTTGCGAAATTGCCGGCTGACAAACACCCTTTTGTCAATCATCAACTTTGTTGGCCCAGGGCCGTGAAAATTCACCGCCTCGCGATTACCACAATCAGACATTTTTATCTGTCAGTAACTCATCCAATGTCAAAGGCCACACACTTCATGGAGGCGAGAATCAATACAAGACTATCGCTCAAAGCAAACACCGGGTCTTGTACGAAAAACGTATTTGGAATGATAAAATCTCGACATGTACACTATAGCTACAGATAACGCAGACGATAAGGAGGGCGCGAGACAGAGCAAACACGTTAACATGTTGTTCCACTTGTTTTGTGTTGTTAATTCGTGGCTACGGTGGCAATCATGATAAATCGAAGGTCATTGACATCGCCATTGGTGCCTTGCAAATGCCAGTAGAATTCTCAGTCAAAGAGCACCTACCGACTTTGTATTTGACAAATAAAATAATATCTGAAAATTTGTAGTGCTTTTCCTGAAGTTTCATGCCTGGCTACAGCGCTATCAACACACAAACTTATCACTCGCGTGCCAGACTAACTAGCTGTGTTTGACCTAGTCCCTTAAATCTGAACGAAAGTCAAGGACTGCCAAATTCTGACGGCGAAATTATGATTCTATCCTCCCCTATATAGATAAACTGCTGAATCAGGTCGCCGGAAGTTATAACTCGGGAGAGTATTTGAACAAATTATCAAAATGCGGGATGAGTTTTCGTGGCGTGACCTTGTCGTCATTCGCTGAGCCATGCAGATACAGTTTACGCTAATTTGTGCACGATATCTGTACCACAGCTAAATCCACTACACCTTCAGTTTGGTTTGCCGTACGCCACGCGTGGCCGTACGCAAACATTCATGGCGCCATGTTTTCAGGTAAACTCAGCGCAAGTTTTCCCAGAGAGGTGGCGTTTTTCCTGTACGCTGAGTCGGCTGACAGTCTATGTTAAACTATGTCCCGTGACACCCCGTAGTGTTCAGAGTGTCAAACCAAGGGTAAAAGCGTAGGCTTCAGATTTGTTTCTGTTCAAAAGTCATACGAATGCAAGGTATTTTTTGGTGAAATGTCTACTACTAACACCGTGAACTTGAGAACGACAATCGAAACGGAAGTACCCCAAAAAAATTTCGTGAGAAATTTTAATCAGCCAGTTTCGCTATTATCGGGGACTGTGGAAATGACAAGCGGGTCATTTTGAGTATCTGCAGGCAGGGATAAATTTTTATTCTTTTGCTAGGTAAACAACTTCAAAATGGTAAAAAAACTTCAGGGTAAGGATTTGGATGTTTAGTCAAAGGGGGCTGGTGAGGGGAGAGCAGAATGAAGAAGAGAGCAGAGGGTAACATTTGTAATGGGAAGAGGATCAGCGGGGTGGGGTTTGTCTTGAGACAAAACGGGCAAGATGTCAATCACAAGTTAGAAGTAGTTTCTCTTTCTCCCTCCTCTC
>LD343100.1:93188-124320 GCA_001465055.1 Ptychodera flava
GGAGGGAGGGGGGGGGGGGGGGGGGGGGGGGGGGTTGTTTGTAAGCTAGTAAACAAGGTGCTAATGGGGCACGCAGGTGTTAGTTACAGGTAGCAAAGAAAAATCAATTTTCCACGACACTGTTTACATTTGGTATTCGTCCAGACTCTGGTTCACTTCTATTTGACCGGTCACTCCAACCCTCCGATGTCTCCTTGTGCGTAGGTTAATGTCGACCATTGTACTGAGACCAATGTAATCTGCCAACCTACGGTTAAAATGCCACTAAAATACCTACATATAAGAAGACAGCGGCTCGAACTACATCTTAGTTGGCTTCTGTTGACAAGTTTAACGACTTGAGATCTGTATTCTGAGAACAGAACTGATGAGAGGGGTATCGACCACGTCCGCTTGGAGTAATGTGACAACATACGCAGAAAGACAAGTGCGTACAGGGTTCAGAGTACTGTAACGTAACAGACCCTTTCTGAGCCTAGCGCATCGGCGACTCAAAGCCTTTACCAGTCCGGGTTATGTCTGTAGAGAGCCTGGGGATAGTTGGGAAGAGCCAATGGCGTACCGTATATGTAATGAGGTTTAGGCAAGAACCAATCACATACTGTATATGTAATGACGGTTAAAGGTTAAGTGGGTTCACTTTGAAATGATATGCTGAGATCGCAATTTGACCTGACAGATTCACCGTACCGATCGAGTGAGAATGCTTACTACCCGGAAGTGTCGAGTCGATTTGCGACGTTCTACCGTGTTAAAAATTGTAAGGATTTCTTCAGGAATAGTTTTCTGAGTTTCTTTACCCTAGACCATGTTCGACAAAGAGTTATTGGAAGTTTTTCTTACTCTTTACCAGCTTCTGGTTAACTTCTCGGCGATTGATTCTGCGCGCGTTTTTCTGAGCGAAGGGTCAATCGTACCGGGAAATGCATGGTGATCGAAAAATATCGTGCTCCATCGTGCTCCGATCATTGACAAGAACAGTTGACCCATCGTTGCAAAGCTTGAAACATTCTCCATGCTATAGATGGAAAGGTTAAATTAAATTTGACCAAAAATAGACGAGATTTGGCGACAAATAACTTGCTGTAAATTTACAAGGGTCAAATCTTGATTTCTAGGAGCGGTACCTGGCCAGGAAAATCATCCAAAGAAGTACTAGTAATATTCGATGTAATAACCACCAGTGTCAGTCGCCATCTCGACCGTACTGAACATTGTGCATACTACATCTAAAAACTACTTTATGCTAAAAATAAAGGGTGAAATCTGGCCGAAAGTTCCGTACTCATTACAATCTGTGAGCCAAGGATTGTATGGTTAATTATTCATGACGTTGGCGGCGACAGGTTCGCTGATTGGTCAATCGTAATATCCTCTCCATGGACATAACCCGGACTGCTCACGGTGCCTTCTAAAAGTGAAAGTCAGCTTAAGCTTCAAGGTCAAAAACACAGATGCTACGTTTCGATCCGAGATATGATGTTTGTACTATATCGGCAGTGAGCTGTAATAGGTCGATCAAATTAGACGAAGCATTGGTAAGATATTTTAACTAACTGTTTACATTTTAAAGTATAATTTCCTTTTGTAACCGTGTAATTTTTTTTCGTTTTCTTGTTCATCTGTAAAATAATAGGTATTGGCAACTGATCTTAGAAAAGGTATTCACGGTACGTTTGTTTTAAGTTTCCTGCGACTAAAGAAAAAACAAGCGATATTAACATCGATGACTTGCGGAAAACGTCTATATAACTTCTGCTCATACTCTGCTCAATTCTGCTCGCTCTGTCAAACTGCCACGACATCTCTGTATAATTGGCATAAAAATAGAAAAAAAAAATATGTGTTTCCGTTAACATGCCTCCGAAAATCATAGGTCAGAGGAATTTCTTTTGTTTTTGCTGGCTGAGGCCAATAAAATACGGTAGAACATAGGCAATTTACTTGAATTGTTTTAAACATGCGAAGAAAGAAATGTCAAGGGTCGACGCGTTTTTCTGGGGTAGGTCGGGTTACCGTAAATATATTTTTTCTTGTCTTACCATGAACAGCGCCACCAATATTACTTAGTTGAGAGCTGAACTAATAGATCTTATGGACAAAAATTGCAGAATAGAAATTGCAGTACAAATGAAGCTTATATTGCCATTGTTGGTTGGACCAGCTGTGAAACGTTTGCGTGGTATGAAATCCTACGAAATGGCCCAATCTTGTCAAACACTCGTCTTGAACGTGGACAATTATTGGTATTACCCATCCGAGAGTATAGAGTGTCTACTACATGACGTGACAAACTTATACCAGAGTTGATACAGCATTGTTTTACGACTATAAAGGGATCCAGACAATGACTAGAGAATGAGATAGGTGCTAGCAAATCTTATGCTCGTGAATATTCTCTGTGTTGTTTTACATACTTAGCTGATAAAAATATATCCATGAGTTATAACTTTTTGGTCTCGAGGCTTTAGCCCGACTAGAGTCACGGTAATTATCAATCAGTGTCCAACGTTGCCATTCAGTTCAGTATGAAGTTCCCGCCGTTGTTTGTCGGCTGAGGAGTTTGAAACATTGAATTCCGTCTCACTTATGTTGCATCGTCTAAATGCTTTGCTATAGAAGTGATATCTACAATACTAGTATTGGACAGGAGTCTAAAAAACTAAGGTACTAAGACAATATTCATATTCACTATGATGAATGAGCAAATGTGAGTCTCTAAAGATTTCTAACCTTCACAAAACAATTCGCGTGTGTCTGTATGTGTGTGTGAGAGAGAAAGAGAGAGAGAGAGATTTTCGCAGTGTTTGTTTTCATTTTACAACTGTAGCATGACAAACTACACTGTGTAAAATAATTAAAAAAATTGTAAAGCTATTTAGATGTGAGTTAACCTCTGCTCGCTGCTCAACTAATAATAGCGCCACAAATATGACCTTATGCCTGCGAGCCGACCCTCGCTTATCAAGTTGACGTACGCGAAGATAAGAGACGGTCGAATACACGTTCTCTGTCAGGATTCGTTGCCGTGACAGAGTTGAGGATATTACATCGGTCATTTCGTTGAGGAATATTTGCAATACGAGGATTATTCCAATGCAACATGCAACCAACAGGATTACTGTGAAAGTGATCGTCTCACTGATGGAATTCAAGACAAATTCAATTATTTCCAGGCGGCAGTGTGAACACTTAGGTAAACTAGGTCATTTGTGTTGGCACAGTTTTGGGGACAAGGTCACCGTGGCGCTCAGAATCAATTCACTTTGCTTGTTTGATCATTTTTGTGGCATGAAAGTAAAACATTTTAGAAGCCGACAACATTCACCCATGGTGTCTTTGTCAAGTTATCTTTCCAAACAAATCGCTTGGGAAACACAGACCAACATAAAATATGCTTGTACAGAATCTTGCGCCTTGACGAAAGTATCTGCAAATCGCTTAAGCCAAAACAAACTTTAGCCCCCGATCGTTTGCCTTACGACTGAAGCGTGCGTCACGCAGTCACTTGAAGGGCCGGCATAAACGGGGGATTACAGGAGACAGGTTAATTTGACCAAACAACATGCCTGTGAGAGTAACCATAGACAGTAGAGAAACAATTTCTCTACCTTCTATAGAGTAACCCAGTGGTCACGGTGTTCTCCTGATATTCACTGCAATGTCAGTGTTCATATTCAGTGCACTGATACCAAACAGTTTCAATGAATATGTGTAGGTTTTGTTAAAATCACAGATAGAAAATACATCTTAGAATTTACAAAACTGCCAGGTTTTCTTAAAGCACAGCGTGTGATTTTTTTCACATATAACGTTCAATGTCCGACAAGCAGTCCCTTGGCAATTGTTCAAAATTTATTTATTATTTATGTATGTATTTATTTATTTATTTATTTATTTATTTATTTATTTATTGACAAATTTTGTCACAATTTTAAAAAATGAGGACACAATCAAAGGGATCGCAAAAAGGTTTGCAAAATATGCACAAAACACCCTGGGAAATAAAAATCTTCAATAGAAACACCTTTCATAAAGCTTTTTTGGTCGTAGAGAGCGCTTTCATCCAACCAAGGAGCTTTAATAAAGTTCTCGGCAGCCATCGAAACAGTTTCTCTAGTGTACTTGTTTTTCCCACGGACTTTGTGTGAAGTTTGAGTACAAACAATTTGTAAACCAACTGTCCTGGACTTTTCCTTGAAGAAAAATCATGCGTCGAGGGCGAATACGTGGACTCTACATATATGTAAATGTATGACTGGTTTATAGCCGTTATGTTGTTTTGAAACTTGCAGGGTAGATATTTGGCACACCCTGGTTTTGAAGGAAATTAATAGTGAGTCCTATTCCGAACCTTACTTAGCTGCTTTTAATCCATTACTATTTACTTTGAATACCGATGAAGATAACTAAAATCTACCAAACTGTCGGAAAATTTCATCATATTGATTTTTGTGACCGACACAGTTATATTTAATTTCCAATTTATTTACTTGAGCACGGTAATATAATATTTTTAGCTTTCTATTCTACATAAACTTTACCTTGATAGATTCCCATCAATGTCAAGACAAATTAATGTATTGTTTGAATGCTTCTTCAACACCAGCGTAATTCTGATTGACTGGAATTTTACTTTTCTCTCCCTCCGTAAAAAAATCATGCCATTTGATATGTTGTTATCCATCATCCAGCAGGCATTTCCGAATTACAGGACGAGTTACCCGTAGTCCACTGCCACAATGGCGCAATAAGGAGTAAAGTGCCTTGCTCAGGCACGATTGGAACTAATTTGGGATAATTGGATCTTTATATTTTTCAAATTTCTCAAAAGTGTTAGGTGCCCTGCAGCTGAATATTGCAATATTACAAATTACTCATAAAAACAAGAGTGCAACTGAAAAAAAAGCAGATGAAGTTACATTTGCAGATTATATCGATAGTACTTCACCATCCAATTATCCCGGTTCCAACCGGGTTAAGGACACAACACTGTGCTAGAACGGTATCGAACTTACCATCCTCTGACAGTGAGTCCGTTACTCTAGAACCGGGTCTCGAACTCACCGTCCTCTGACAGTTAGTCCGGTACCCTAACCACTGACCCATGGTGGTTCCTAAAAGTGGATGTCAAATTCAAGGTCAAAAACACAGATGTAACGTTTCCGATAAGATATGATGTTTGTACTATATCGGCAGTGAGCTGTAATGGGGAGATCAAACTGGACAAAAAATTGGTAAAATATTTTAACTAGCTGTTTACATTTTAAAGTATAATTTCATTCTGTAACCATATAATATTTTTTTTTGTTTTCTAGTTCATCTGTAAAATAATTGGTATCGATCCTAGAAAAAGTATTCACGTTAGGCTTGTTTTAACTTTCCTGCGACTGAAGAAAATTTTTTTGCATCGATGATTTATGGTGAATTTCTATAAATCTTCTGCTCATCTTCTGCTCAATACTGCTTTCTCTGTGAAACTGAAACGATATCTCTGTTTAATTGGCATAAAAATAGGAAACAAATATGTGTTTTATTTCCGGTAACATGCCTCCGAAAATTAGGTCAGAGGAATGTATTTTGTTTTTGCTGTCTAAGACAAATAAAATACGGTAAAACATAAGAAATTTACTTGATTTTTTTTTTGAAAATGCGAAGAAAAAAATGTCTAGGGTCGACGCGTTTTTCTGGGGTAGGTCGGGTTACCAGAAACATATTTTTCCGTCCTTACCATGAACAGCGCCACCAAGAGCTTAACTAACACGGGCCGTGGATAATTATATCATGCGCACAGTAAACGAGACTAGGTGCGTTTGTCCTCAACCCCTCCCCCTCCTCTTAACTAAAGTTTGGAAGTGCGAAAATCCAACCAAGCCTCATTCTGTATCTGCATCCAACAATCGGTGATTACGTCGCTATGAAATCACGCAAACGCTACCACCCACATACCCCCACCCCCTCTAAAATCAATCCCTGTTCAGTGCCAACCCAACAATGACGCAACCAATAGAGTGAAATGAAACAGTGTATCCAAAATGATTGTTACGTTATTTTACTCGTGCACTGGTTCACATGTATGCCAAAAGAATGCTGATGTAGCGCCGGTGCCGTACTGGGCTGGTACACGCCAAACAATATAGCGCGATATTTTGCGATTCACAAAAATGTGCAGCGAGATGTTGCGATGTGAAAATTTGAATTGCAATTTTTGCGCACGGTAATCGAAATACAGCTAACCCTAACCCCCTTAAGACAGAAGTTGCGTTTACCGTGCGCGTATTTCAATTATCCACGGCCCCTTAGATCTTAGCTAAGTATGGACAAAAATTGCAGAATAGAACTTGTAGTACAAACGAAGCTTAAATTGCCATTGTTGGTTGGACCAAGTGTGAAAAGTGCGTGGTATACAATCCAACAAAATGGTACAATCTTGTGGTCTTGAACGTAGACACATATTGATATTACCTATTTGAGAGTAGAGAGTGCCCGGGAACTTTAAGCCAATATAGCAACTACATGACGTGACGAACTTATACCAGAGTTGATACAGCATTGTTTTTACGACTATAAAGGGATCGAGACAATGACTAGAGAATGAGATAGGTGCTAGCAAATCTTATGCTCGTGAGCTCGTGAATATTTTCTGTATTGTTTTTACATAGCTGATAAAAACATATGCATGAGTTACAACTGTTTTGTCTCGAAGCTTTAGCCCGACTAGAGTCACGGTAAGTATTAATCAGTGTCCAACGTCGCCATGCAGTTCAGTATGAAGTTCCCGCCGTTGTGTATCGACTAAGGAGTTTAAATCAGTGAATTCCGTCTCACTTATAGTTGTGATATCTACAATACTAGTATTCGACAGGAGTCTCAAAAACGAAGGTACTGAGATCATTTTCATTTTCACCATGATGAATGAGCAAATATAAATGAGTCTTTAAAGATTTCCGACCTTCACAAAAAATTCGCGCTCGCGCGTGTGCGTGTCTTTGTGCGAAGAGAGAGAGAGAGAGAGAGAGAGAGAGAGAGAGAGAGAGAGAGAGAGAGAGAGAGATTCTCGTAGTGTTTTTTCCATTCGACAACTGTAGCCTGATAAACTACACTGTGTAAAAGTCTTAAAGTGACAAAGTCGGCCATTTTTTCATGAATTTTGTTAGATACAAGATACTACTTATTGTTTGACATGTTGAAAAATGCTGAATAAATGGGTAACCATGCATATATTAGACCCCGGTTTCAGACAAATGAAATGAAGCCATGGCTAAAATGAATTAATGGCCATGACCATTAATTTATTTTCGCGATGGTTTAATGTATAGTGTCTAAAACCGGAGTCGAATATATGCATGATCATCCATTCATTCAGTATCTTTGAAGAATAGCCGACTTTGTGCCTATTAAGCTGCCTAGATTTGAGTTAAGGTCCCCTGTCCAGCTGCTCGATGCTCTACTAATAATAGCGCCACCAATATGACCTAATGCCTGCGGGATGACCTACGCGTATTGACGTATGCAAAGCTAGGAGACAGTCGAATACACGTCCTCTGTCAGGGTTCGTTGCCGTGACAGAGTTGAGGATATTACATCGGTCATTTCGTTGAGGAATATTTGCAATACGAGGATTATTCCAATGCAACGTGCAACCAACAGGATTACTGTGAAAGTGATCGTCTAACTGGTGAAATTCAAGACAAATTCAGTTATTTCCAGGCGGCAGTATGGAACTAAGGTAAAATAGGTCATTTGCTTTGGCACAGTTTTGGGGACAGGGTCACCGTGGTGTTTGCTTTTATGATCATTTTTGCTGCATGAAAGTAAAACATTTTAGAAGCCAACAAATATAACCCATGGTGTCATCGTCAAGTTATTTTTTTATAAATTGATTTTAATACGTGATATCATAATCGTTGAAATATCGAAATATACTTTTATATTTATTGTCATTGTATCAGTTGTGAAATCGCATATGACTCTCTCCAGGTGCTTTTATAATGCCACAACACCCTTATTTCTTATTGACGGAAAATTTTATGTCCCTGTCAGCGTTCTTTCCAGGCTTCAGACATGAACAGTTCAGAGCGCGGAGTGGCCAAACATCGCGTGGTACAAAGCAAACTTTGCGGTGACAGATGTTTTGTTCTCGCCGAGATGTGATGGCGATACGACAGTATTTACACTATCCGCAGTGTTTGATAAAAGGGCCACCGAAACACAGAAACACAAATAAAGTGCATATTCTGTGACCAGATGTTTATAGTTTTATCTGTTTTCTTGTTATCTTTTAACATAAATAATGGGTAAAGGCAACTGTCAGTTGAACTGATCCCTAAAAAATATCCACATCCATGTTCCTGCGACATCGATTGTCTGGTCAATGTAAAATTTCAGACAATGGGCAATGAGCCAGTTTCCCGTTAAGAGGTTTCGAAGTGTTCAAACGACAATGTGCCAACGGCACATATCACCTTGATATAATGAAAAGCATAGTGTGCGCTTGCCTATGTTGTAGAACAGCTAACCGAAGACGACTGTATTGGCAGCGACTAAGACAATTGTTGTGTGTATAAAATGAATGACAAGTATCTGGTAGCACTAGTTACTCTCCGTGGCTGCGTTTCACTCGGCCTACGGCCAGGTGCTTGAGACGTTTTTAAGGT
Organism: Ptychodera flava; assembly: GCA_001465055.1. Lineage (NCBI taxonomy): Eukaryota > Metazoa > Hemichordata > Enteropneusta > Ptychoderidae > Ptychodera > Ptychodera flava. The sequence continues at coordinate 101,846 of LD343100.1, forward strand.
GGCTAAAATACCCTAGTCCAACGCATATATGCTGTCACCCTCATGTAAATTACCATCCACATAGTAAAATCATCTGCCGCCGTAATCTGAGTATCCAACAGAAATGGATCAAGCAGAAAAGTTATCTTTTCTCTCGATTCTACGTGTGACTGTCGATGAACCGTGATGCTAAAGATGAAGGATTATTTTTCCGCAATTTACAAGTCCCTGTTGGTGAAGTAACATATTGAGTTTGACTTTATCAATTTGCAGCCATACAGAATTGTTTAACTTGGGAGGAATTATAATTCAATTGTACGTTTATGACATTTATTTAGCAAGGCAAACACTCATAAAGTAAAAAATTCAGGCAAGGTGAGATATTTTATTGGTATCATCGATTCACAATTTTAGTTGTTTCATCTCAAATCACTTAAATTGCACAAACGGCACATGTTAATTCATAGCCGTCTACGTAAGGCAAACAGGGTATGGAATTACCATTTGAACAAATTACTTCAACAGGGTATAGATGTTGGCCTACGACATTTTGTGAAGTGCCTGGCATTACTCTCCCCTCAATATCAACACAGACATGTTGCATCACACGGTCGCTAGAATACCTCGGAGACATCAAGTAGCCGTGGTATTCCACATCCCAACCGCCTGGACAGTCATTTCTGGCTGGGTATAAGATAACATTGTTATGTGATTCGTCGAGGCAAACTGCACAAGGCACATCTTGGTATTGTTTATCTTCGAATGGCCCACTCGGAGTGAAGTACTGTGTGTGGTAAATATATCCTCTGTCGGTCTGTACACCAGGTTGGACTCTACCATTGTCATACGTTGGCACTCCTGGTAGACACAGATAATTATAGCCATTTCCAGCTTGGTTGTGACGACTCCCAGCCATTAAACCTAAAATACGATGCACAGATCATCGGTACTGGACTCACCAATTTTCAAATTGCTATAATCTTCATAAATGTCAAAATTTAGTAGCATAACTAACATGCTGTAGAGAAATGCCATACACAAAGCATAGAAAAACATAGTTAAAATTGTAAGGATGACTGTGTGTAAGGTAAACACTTTAGAGTACAAGAAGTTGCAAAATATCGGATGAAAATTTTATGTAGCTTCATATTTTAGTGTATTTTTTGATTCGGTATCAGTGAAATATTACAATCAAAAGCAGGCATTTCATGAAACCTGTCATTCAAAAGCGTGACTGCTGTCGTTTCCGTGCATATCAGGGTGAACATCTGAAAACCAGATTAGATGGGAAATTTCAGAGGAAAAACAGCTGAATGTTACTGTCCAATTTGCAAATGCAACGAGGTTGGTATGCTGCCCTGCAGAGCCACAGCAATGAAATCAAACGGCAATAGGAACAGAGAATCAATGCTTTGCCCGACCTTCACACTGCCAAACGCCATTTTATTTAAAGAAAACCTTCGAACGAACCCTAAATATTTAAATACGGTGAATTTTTACAGATAAAACACATGAGATACAAAGTGAAGGTTTAGGCTGCCCAAACAAATGAAAAGATGCATAAGTTTAGCTATTATCACGAATAAAAAGAACTGTTTGCCATGACAGCGATTGCATTCATCTTAAAAGTACCTTTAAGATCCATATCTCAAACTCTTACTATGATGAGAAGTTAGCATTGATCCACAAATCATTTCAATATCATGTAGTTTACCCCTAGCGCGAGACAAAAGCTATTTAAGGTATCGAGAACCGGTCGTTAAAGCTCGACGGTCGAGTTTGTCTTCTCAAATTGACATCACCCTATCGATAATGTCAGTGCTACGTGTATCTGTGGCGTCAGAGTTTGCAATGGTGGAAATGAGAAACAATCAAAAGGCTGGAAATTACTTGCGAAATATCATTGTGCCTCTTGCGGTAGAAATTCATATTTGTTCATTAACTTTCGGTTTACATCAATTGATGTCAAAATTTCCGTGAAGAAACGGAATAACAGACCACATTGGAATTTCAAGGCTATTTTAGATATATTATTATTACACCTCACTCATGGTTAAATACGACTCACGTGACATGTGAAAGAACGTGATGATGCCCTCTGCGAACTTGATGATGCCTGCTGCTTTTGATATTATATGAATGACGTCATTTTCCTTTCTGCGCATAACAAATTGTCGTTTGCTTGCACTTGCAGTCGGCAACTATGGCTGCGAAACGTCATGCAGAGCTGTCACCCGCACAGTTAGACGATATTTTGATGCAAGTAAACAGCAAACGAACGAAAATGTCAATGAATGCAATTTCTGTGTTCAGCGACTATGCAAGCAACAAATTTGGATACGCCACCGAGGAGATCGGCAAACTCTCAGCGACAACCCTAGACTCGGCACTGACAACATTGTACGCTGTGGTCCGGACTCAGAAAGGCGAACTGTACTCGAAGAAGTCTTTAGAATATCTTCGCTACGGCATCCAGAGGTATTTCAACGAGCCACCAAGGCGCCCTAAATATGATCTTGTTACCGGCGAAGAATTTGCTAGTAGTCGTAACATGTTCGCTGCCGTATGCCCTCGCCTATGGCTCGGACATCATCAATATTTCGATCATGACCACCATCCCTTTGGCAGGCAATAAATCGTGATATTGCCCTCGCTCTCATGTGTTATTATTTAATTATTGCCGGATAAAATGAGTTGTATGCCCTTGAGACAGGATATTATCGCCCTACTCACATGTGCAAATATATGACCACCGACCCTCTACCCCGTAAACCATATATAACATATACTTGTAATCTGCATAACAAACTTCAACATACATATACATTTAAAATGACTTGCAATATTTGCTGTAATAAGTAGTTCATTTTGTCCTATAAAATTGTTTCAGAAAATTCAAATATATTAGGGCCTATATGTGTCTAAGTCTTTATCACTATAACCCCATCCGCAAACTTTCCTAATACTTTCGCATTGTATGATATACATCAATAGTTCTACTCTACCATGTCACTGTTCAACGCTCCATCTTGACAAGTTAATATTCAGCGCGTCTTCGAAAAACAAACTCTTCGACTCGCTCCCTCATGCGCAAAGTGAATTCTCTATTCCGCGGCTATTGGCGAAATGTGTCACACCAGCATATTGATTGCGCAAATACAACGATCTGATTGGTCGAGACGCGAAAAGAACCGTGGTATATTCGCGATGTATCACGGCTGGCACACGCTCGAGCTCTCGGCAAGAGCAAAAATCCTTTTTTGACGTTCCATGCCAGAATTTCAATACACTGTTATGATATAAGAGCAATAAATCACACCAAGCGACTCGTTGTATACCGTCGCTGATTGTGCTTTATTGCTTAATTATACCATTAGATATAATATAAAGGTGTCAAAGAGGGACATAACTCCTGGAATTATAACATATTTTATAAATGTCGACCAAAACAAAACACGTCTTTCACCAAAGGTTATAATACATGTCTCGCGTCTTACACCACTTCATTAATATACAAAAGAATATTATCTTACCAGAGTACACTTTTGTTGTCGATACAGGACAATCATTATGACCCCATCTGGTGAACACTACACCATAATCCCCGGTTGCTAAAGGTAAAAGCAAAGCCAGACAAGAGATATCAAAAGACCAATATTTCACCTTCAGACCTTGTCGTTTACGTTGAAATCGTCAAGTTTAAGTTGAGTTCAGGTCACCGTGGCGGACAGCCTTTCTACGGAAAATGGCTAGGAACACGATAGTCTTAAAAAAAGTAATCTCCCTTCTTACCTTGTCCTTCAAAGTTTCCACACAGAGCGAGTGTGACAAAAACGCTTGCTAGAATGATGACACGAAACATGGTACTCGTCGAGGAAAACTGAGACAATCGTAATTCTTGAATGCTAAAAGGAAGATTTTGGTTTCGCAAGACTAAGCTTGTTAACCTGAGGCCAATTTATTGTCACGTGTTGCAGGTATGGTGATCATGCGCACAACTTCGCAAAGTGTGTTTTACCGGTTGTCGTTCCCAAGTTATTTCGTGTGGATTTCATCACCTGGTAAATCTTACTGATTGTCGTCAACTTTAAATAATTGTAGATAACACAATTTTGCTACCTGATAACCTAGATGATATTACTGATTCTCTACAAACATCTTTGGGTAACACTTTATATTTTCTACAGTTTTTGATGTTTAATTGGCAAGTGTTCTTTTAAGTAGACAGCTGCAGAGCGTATTCATGAGGACCGAGTTGTATACCGCGAATTATAGTACAATTTTTAAATTAGAGATACATAAAGCTAATATCTTGTTTTGTAACACGCAACATGCTCATTCCATGTTGTCATTCCCCAGAATACGTCCCATAAAGGTAAAATAGACGATCATCCCGGGCGTCCATCAACCGACACTTTCAAATCTCTTTAAAACTGCAGTTTACCATTCCAACAGCGTCGGAAATTGGACAACTCATCCACGATAAGATTCAATTGCAACCAAGAATGTTGTTAGGTATGCTTAGAACATTTTTAATGTTGTAAAACACTGCTTTTTGAGACTGTTGCCTTGAAACGTTCATATTAGAGCCTGTGGGTCACAGTCGCGACTGTGCTGTGGATGAGGTAAACTGTACGGTCAGTTTCATTCCACCGGTCACGATCGATCATGCCGTGCTTCATGTATATTATATTGATGGCGATCACGTTAGGAATCGTTCAGCGGACCTTGGATGAGTCACCATAACATTACTTGGATCAAAAAGTATAAGTATGCTGACGAAGTTAGGGTTCTGCTTCTTTCGGATGGCGGCATTTCACTTATGAAATGGGCGATATTTTTGAGTTCCGGTGATCCCGCACACTACCGGGTTGAGAGAGCTCATGACAGTGCAGGTATGGAGGTGAAACATGCTAAGTTTACTTCCTTTGTTGCCGATTTTCGCGGAAAATAGAAGTTGGAGGTGGGCTTTGCACACTGTGCGGACAGCGGGCGGCAAAGTGCCGTCACAGCAATGACTGTAGTTGCTTACGAGGAAGCCCACAAACAGCTTTACTTGGAGGCAGGGGAGGAAGGCCAGTTGTAAAATTGTTGGTTTATTTTTTAGAATTGATTGTAGGTAGACCAGGTAGATCAACGTTTTTTGTATTCAGTAAACAAAATTAAAAATCTGACATTTTTCGAATAGAATGAACAAGAGATAATTTAGTATACTTTGGAAGACCTTATTCATCTCACAGTGCGTACAACTTGTGAAAAGTAAACCAATTTAGGTTGGGCAGTTGTTACGGTTATCAAGACCGGAATCACCGGGCAGCGGGTTTGTGACCTGAACGCTGACATCAGAGGAAACTTGCAAAGAAAATACCGGACGCTTCGCTGTTTAGGAAAGGTGCCTGGAAGGATGGCAGGTAAATTGAACGCAAGTCACCTCTTCTGCGCGTGGAAGGGTTGTTTTCACAAATACATGTATAAAGGTGTGTTGCAGCTAGTACGGCCCGTGTACCCAAATCCTCCAAATCGTTCGTACATGGGCCACCATTGGCAGTAAGTAGTGTTTTTGATACAAACCAAACGGCCCATCTATACTGAACTTCGAGAAATGATAACTCAATGATACACAACAGTGATAATATGCGGTATGCGGTGGTCGCTACACCCCAAGAGCGTACTGTGTACCCTCGAAAAACTCATCACGTTTATAACACAATTCCCCCTTTACAACGTATTGACAAAAGGCAGCGGACTTACAAGACCTAAAAAACTGCACTACAAGATTTAGAGAATATACACATAAAAACATACTTGTGTGGACATCGTGGAGTTTCGACCGAGACCGAAGACAAAAAACCTTTAAACCAATATATATGCATTCAACACCTGGTGACACAAGCGTCAATCAAAGGAATTCTGTTATGTAACGAATGATTATATGCTTATCTTCGAAAAGCATATAATTGTTCATTCTCAGGGTCGCCACATTTCCCGAAGAGAGAACTGCCGTAAACAGTACACTGGATTATGGGACTAACTGCACACACATACACACATACCTTGTACCTCATGAGCATTGTCACAAGCATAATCTCATAAAAATATGAAAAAAAATCGTAACTAAATCGCGGCAGTATGCATTCGCCTGTTTTCAGGTTTGTGTCGTTTGAATGTTGTTTATTTGAGCATTTTGTTGCATAGTGTATCGTAGGTGATCCGGTGTACATAGCAAATGTTTGATCATTAGCACCTCCTGCGCGTCACTTTGTGATTGACAGCAGTTTGAAATGGTCAACGGCTATGTTGTCTACGCCACTGACCGTGTACGGAAACAACTTTTCATCAATAACTCACTTGAAACTGTAAAATAGACAGTATTTAGCTCACAACGCTATGACTAAAGTATTCACTAAAAGGTAATATTGTGGCACAGAACTATATTTATCTGCGTGAAAAAGATTTATGCTAGTTTTCTTGAGCAGTTGCTCGCATTGCTTCCATGTGTCAGTTATTCGAAACAATGAACCCACTGAAGTTAAGCTGCCTTTTATACCCAATGAATTTTTAACGAAGAAAAACATTAGAGACAATATTTTATTGTACATTACAAATTTGTCTGCTTTGTAAATTTGCTTAACTGCAAAATTATCATCATTATACAATGGTCTACCTCAGGATTGGGTGTCCCCTCCCTGCCATCCTTACCGACCAGCAGACTAGTCACCATTTTGTCTCTCATTGCCTTCTATATACAATATTTCAGAGAATTATGTATTGAAATACAATGTTTAATATAATTTTGTGTACTTTCATCAAACATGGAGAGAAATTGTATAATTAGCGACCAAAGCCTACAGGCTTGGGCCCTAGCGGTTTCGTTCAGGTTTTTCTGCCTTCCTCTTCTTCCGTCAATTCTTTGCCAGCATGTACACTTTAACAGCTGAAGCTCGGCACAGTGATAAGGGCCAATGAGTGGTGGTCCACCAAATTCTTGAAATTGTAATTAATTATGTGATCTGGAGGCCATGTTGGATTCTCTTCAACCTAAACAAGGCTTCATTTGTTTGCCTTTGGTCAATTTTCCTTAGAATAAAAAGTAATAAAATGTGCGCCATTAGTTGTGTAAACAGAAGATATTTTTTGAATTGGAATAAGGGACTTCAAAATTCTTATGAGTTGGAAGGGCACAGTTGTCAGGTGAGGGGCCTCTTCAAAACAGTCAGGCAATCCCCGAGTTCTTTTGCCTTTATATGCATTGATTTTAGTTGCTCAAAGCATCGGTCAGTCATCATGAACGCAGGCCTTTATATTGTTTAATTCCTATCGATTGGATAACGTTACTTGAAATATGGGGCTCTGTTTCAGGGATAACTTTACGTAATAGTTAAATACATCTTTTCAGAGTATTTCATTTATATATTGTGAATATTTCGACAGTGTAGTCACTAAGACGTGCAATTTTGACTATTTGCACATGGATTGCATTTAAAGATTTTTTTACAATCAAATCGCACCAAATTAATTATTTCAGGCCTGGCTTTCTTGTAACTTACCAGAGCTACACTTATATACACATTTAGAGGTCTAAAATGGTTAAACATCCGTATGGCAAATCAAGTATCCTTCCTATCTTCAGATATGACGAAATATTTAATTGATAAAACAAGTATCTGTCTGTGAATTCTAAGGTGATATGTGCCAAAATCTTTTTATGCGTCTCCCATACCACCCATAAAAGAACGTAATGCAAACGACCTGTTAATACTATTGACTATTTTTTATTTCATTTGAGTAGATTTTATATTCAAATGACAATACACTTCATAGTTTTTCAAGGTATTTGCCGGGAAGAAAACCAACGTTTCGCATATCAAAATGCTGTTAGTGGGCACAAACTGCACATGATAGTTCATTTCCATCAATGTATGGTGCGCACATAATTGCTGAGCCGGTATTGCAGGTAGCCTCGACTGGATAAATCCTCCCTTGGTTTGCAGCACTGCTTGTACCAGGTACAACTCCCCCATCTGCGTCAACACACACATATTCAGATGCTTGATCATTGTAAGCTGCTGACATCAGAAAACCATGATATTCGACTTTCCAGCCGGCTGGACAGTCGCTACGTGCTGGATACAGTATGGTATTGTTATGGAAGTCATCGAGACAGACGGCACAGGGAACGTCATTATAAACCTGCGCAAAGAAAGGGCCTGTGGTTCCACGGTATTCAGTGGCATATAACCGAGCGCGATCGTTCTGTGAACCAACCGTCACAGTGCCATAAATTGGTTGGTCTGGTAGACAGAACATATTAACGAAGCTTCCAACAGTACTAAAATATTTGGATGCCATCACGCCTATTAATGCAAGAGAAAATGCATTGTTATGCTATCTTTTGACAACAAAATAAACGACAAAGTGAGTGTTCTTGTTAAACATACGTGCACCCTGTTTGTCTGAAAATATTTTTTGGTCAAGGAGCTTTTACGTATCTTTTTGTCAAGCAGAAAGTAAGCGTTCTGACTTGATTCCACTTGCAGCATACATGATTTTAAACCGACGGTAAAGTTCTCTTTGCGTTTTGACGCTTAATAAAATGAATAACTACAACATGCTATAATAATAGTATATATTGGCACAACATTATATTTAACCAGTATTTTCGAATGTTCAATGACAAATAAACAGTGTTTTGGAGTCTTTCAAGGAGAAAAACTTCATATATTGGATGAAATTTCAATGACATAATCCATTAGCAAAATTGATATTGGCACTGTTTTACCTTTATAAATGCGGTTTGCTGACATCGGACAGTCGTCGTGGCCCCATCTCGTGAATATTACGCCATTTTGCCCAGTTGATTCTACAAATGAAGTTTATAATTTCGCATTAGGATTTTTTCTCAAATCGAAAACTTGAAATATATTCATATCTTAAATGTGCATGTTTCACAGGATTTACAAGAGACGTAACATGCCATCTCTCTCTCTCTCTCTCTCTCTCTCTCTCTCTCTCTCTCTCTCTCTCTCTCTCTCTCTTACCTTGTTTTGTTTCATTATCATTATGCTCTCCTCTGCTCAATACCAGCGTAGAAACGAATATCAGATACAGATATCGAAACATTGTTTCAAAATTGTAGTTTGAAAGCGAGGACCTTGAAGTAACACAACTGCCACAATGAATCGCCGTCTTGTCTTTGGTAAGACGATTTTCAATGTAAGACTCGTTCTCGCTATGAAAAAGTAATCAAATAAATTCCTATTCAAACAATTTAGGCAGGCGTGTGAAGCTAGACATGTGAGTGACGCGCACAACATCTTTATCTTATTTCGGTATCTTTTGTAAGCATTCGGCTTAAACTGCATAAACAGGACGAATTTCACTTCATAATTTGACCATTGACTATTGCATGTGTTTTGATAATTATTTAATTGTTAGCTGGTGCTTTTAAGGGTGTTGTTGCATTGTGATGCATTGAACACAAACGTAAGAATGACAAAAAATGAATGTTGATGATCGGATGCAGTGATCCTGTTATCGTGCCTTGGCACGCTGACAGATATCCGCGAAGAAATATTTACAATGATAATGGAAATATCAACCAAGATAAGATATACTTTTGTAAAGTTTCTCATGAGAAACAATGCATCCTAATCATATGTATTCTGAATAGCTGATAAAGGAAAAACAAGGCTTTCCAAAAAGCCATGTTATTAAGGTGGTATTTCTAAATCATCGCCAAGTCTTGAACGAGTGATTCCTGTTGTTGAAGTCTCCAGTTTGAGTATGTTCCCTCAAAATTTATCTTTGTCCGCGATATTCTTCATACTCGGCCAAGCCACAGGTGAGTCTAATAATCTCCTGTGTCACATCAGAGCAAAAAAATACATTTTTGTCTGATGCAAGTAATAGGGAACACAATATATTTACGTTCTTCAGCATAAGTCAATTGACAGGATATTACAAATGGTTAGTTATGTCTAAATATGTTCCCACAAACCCGTGAATTAAATGTAAGTTGCATATTGTTGTAAATTTCAATTGTATGTCGCTCTCTGACGCTTACGTAAGACATCTAAAGTCCGTTATATATGTATAAAGTCACTGCAGCAGCTATTCCACTAAAATGGGCAATGAAGTGTACGCTAAATTGCAAGTCTTATTGCAGTTACTCTTATCTAGCTTATCTTCTCTTTATTTTTAATTATTTCTGTGTTATTCATAAGCAAACCGTCTGATTGTACCTCCTGTATTCATGAAGCATTTTGTTTCTAGTTGTAAACGTGCAATTGCTTTCTTTCAGTGATTCTAGGGTCGAAGGGAACAGTGTATACCAGATGGGGTCACAACGACTGTCCTGCTTCAACAAAACTTGTTTATGATGGTAAAGTGAAACTATATATTACTCCTCTCAACAAATTGGCTTCTTGTACACTTCAGCTTGTCCAGAAAGTCATTTTGTTTGATTAGTCTTTGAAATAAGTAGAAGGGGATTTGTAGTGTTGGCGTCGGTGTATCCTCAGCTGTTAGTGGTAACACATTTTGCGAAAAGTATGATGCATAAGCATTAGCCTAGAGTCCTCAATACTATGCCTTTTGTTGCTTTCCACAATAGCATATTTTTACATCATCCCTTTTACAAATATGTTGGCGCTAGTTCCATCCATCAATTTCTGCTTCAGTTGTGCGTGTAAATGTCGCCTCCTGTAAAGTACGGTGATATAGGGACCGGTGCCTTGGTCGTCAGCTGCTTGCTTGGCGTGGTTTGGAGTCGGGCGCCACCTTTGTGACTTCACAGCTCCACGTTTTGATACTAGTCATAATCTCTGCCTTTGCATGCGTAAGGCGGCACCTTTGGGAGTGTTATTATGCTTTTAGCCAGTTGTTTGTCTCGCATGATGTGTCGACTCTTATAGTCTGCTCGGCCATTCATTTATCCAGAGACATTTCAATTCGTCCTACACTTACCTCGAATGTTTACGGGACTAAGATGGCACATACGATTTGTCTAGGCGAAGTTGATAAGCAGGAACAGTCCGATGATGTGATTTTTCTTATTTGACTCTGCCAGTCGAAAAGTGTGTAGGACGGCAAAGGTCCACATTATCTTCTTTTGAAAAATGAAGTCATTGAGCCATAGTTAATTCGATATATCCGATAGCACCCAGTTTTTATCGGGGACAAATTATATGTGTGGCATCTGTCGCCTGCACAAGTGATTAAGAGGGTATTACCTGTATCACTAGCACCACGGAGGGGAGTAAAGTACTATATGTCGCATTGCAGTGGGCAAAGTATAGCTCTTAATGTGATTTTCTTTAGACCAAACACTTAAAAGATGGAAACATTTGTAAGGATATTTGTTAAATTGAAATAATTCAAATTGTCGATTTTTTAGCTGCAACAATGACGGACATGGGTTTTGTTTACACCATAAGTATTGCAGGTTAATAGGATGTGTTTGTCTTCAGCTCTTCATTCTGACCATTATTTGCTTACCAAACGGACCGAACACCTATTTTACAATAGAAGCTTGTTGCTTGTGTATATTTATCATTTAGGTTAACATGTAATGCAAATGACTACATAATTGATCAATTTCAGCCTTTTTTAGGAATTATACACCATAACAACGAAGGAATGATAGATAGATAAGAACTCTGATGAAGAGCAAGGCGATTACAGCCTTGTTCAGATTGACTATATTGCGTCGGTGTGGCACCGGTGCTGGGCCGGTGCCGACGCAAAATAACCAATGTGGACATGCTGCGTCGGCCTTGGGCCGACACAGTGTGGTCCCGGTGAGAAGGAGGTGAGGGGGGGGGGGGTAGGGCCGACGCAAAATTTGGTCCGACGCAAATTCGCCTGTGTGGACCACAGGCGGCCCAAACACGATTAATAAGCTTATTAGTGAGTTTTTCTTAGTTTTCTCTATTAGTTCCTCTCCTTTTCTTCACGCTCTGACTGATCGTAGTAAATAAAATAAATGACTTTATAGCCTAACCTAGCCTCGTGACTCTTCATTTATTTTACATTGCATTACAAGGATGTTTTATCTCTTATATACACATATGGTAATTAATTAGTCAACAAAACAAATCATGGTAATCCGTGGACTTCGGGATTTTATGGGTTGGTCAACATCGTGAAACATATGAAAGGTTTCTAAGCTCCTTTTTTCATTTACATCTGTATCTTTCCAATGTTTACCAACCCTGGGATTAGCATAATTAGTTGTTGACTAATTAATTACAAGATGTGTATATGAGAGATAAGTGTCCTTGTTATTGGGTGTAAAATGAATAAAGAGTCAAGAGGCTTTGTCAGGCTATATAACCATTTATTTTATTTACTCCAATCAGTAAGAGCATGAAGATACAGTCCCTCTATCCGTAGAGGGACTGTACGAAGAAGAGGAGATGAATTGGTAGAGAAAACATTGAGAAAACTCATAATAAGCTTATTAATACTGTATGGGCCGCCTGTGACGCCCTCACATGTTCATTTTGAGTAACGCGTTGGCGTGTAGAATAAGGCGGTTCGTGGGACTAACTGGAGCACGGAGGAGAGAAAATGTCTCATTTCCGTATGGAACGAGGACATTATTAAAAACCTAATGGACGGACGTCCAGAGATAAGTTGGCTTATAACATGATGGCCGAGAGAATAACGAATTTGGGGTTCGATAGACGTCCAGACCAATGTCGCCGCAAAATCAAGCAGCTAAGGACTGACTTCAAAAAGGTATGCGACAACAACAGAACGAGTGGCAGAGGAAGGAAGTCATGCCAATTTTTCAACGGGTTGCAGGAAATCCTGGGAAATCGTCCAGCTATAAACCTAAGTCCGGGGACAGTGGTTGAAAGTGAAGAAATAACAGACGACAAAGAAACAGAAGGTATTCAATTCTTTGATTTGAAAATTGAAGCATAATCACTCTCAGATCTGTGAAGTGGACTGTCCATGATGAACTGGCAACGTGTTTTAGGATTATCCATGTATTTGTTCACGTATACGTCATATTAAAGGTTTCGAATTTTAATATATGACATTTGGCAAAATATTGTAATTCTGCAGCACTTCTTTCTGGTACCCGTACGGATATGTTTCCATGTAAGCTCCGCGCACAGATCAGATATGACGTGCACGTGGGTTTGGCGGGAATCGAATTGGTAAGGAGTAGACCTGTACAACGTTCGCGCTACCTCAAGCTAGCGAATATTCACAGAAATTTGCAAATATTTAAACATTTTTACTGTCAGTATTACATGGTAAACCTTTGGCCCTGACACTTTTTTGGGTTTATTTGAAAATTACAGAAGAGGACAACTCGTCAATGAATTAATCAGAGCTGCTCGTATGATGATGCCGTTGACGGTGCATGTGAGGATATACATCCTGGAAATGGTGAGTACAAAAAATTTGACGTACCGGTTGTGGATGTTGTATTCATTCTTAGTAATTTTGTCGGTATTCCATTCTTGGTATAGTAGTGCATTAAGGAGAACATAGTAGTACTATAGTATCTTTGTATTTAGAATACCATTAATAAGAAAATCAGAAATGACCTGTCACTGAATATTTGACCTTTTTCAAGTTTCATGTTATTGTCATGTCAATTACCATATAAAATAAAAATATATTTTTCTAGACAAAACTAGGCCTTTCAAGAAAAGAAGAATGAAACAAATAGAAGCTCAAGAATATGCTGATGACGAAGGTAAAACTGCATACATATTATATTAACCTCCCTCTGTGTATACTGTGCCAGCATTACTTTTACAATGTTCTTTTTGATTAAAACATACAAGTGCCTGTGTGGAATGGGGAATACCACTGTATGTAACCATTTCAACACATAGGTAGTATTTGTTTTCACAGAAAGCATAACTCACATTTGCAATTCTGGGTGAATTGTTCTGCAGAACACACTCTGTTCAGCATAGAAATAAAAGTTTCCTTCTAGTTATAAGACAGAAGGTGCATTCTAATTACTAGTAGTCAGACAGCTAGAAAAGTGCAAAATTCCATGACCGTTTGAAGAACTATAACAAAATGTTGTTGACTGAATTCCTTCAAGTAAATTGTTTACCCCGTTTGTTTTTTGCAGTACAAGTGGAAGCCAAACAAAATGAACAACCGAAAGCAAAAAGTGGAGCAGAGAAGAGATGAGGTGAGTGCACTTCATATATTTTCATGCACTCTGCTTTCAGCTGAATGACAACTTTAGTGTCAGTTTTTTCTGCCCATGTCCCTAAATAACATCTTTGTTCTTTTGCAGTATATGCTATTCAATGTTGAATATTTTACTCGTAAATACATGTAGGGTTTTGCTTGAAAGTGGGTTACAGTAGCTGACTGCACCCTTACCGAAATGACACCCATTCACATTGTGTTTCTTACTTGCATATAATTAAATCCTGGTAAGCTTATCTGTTGCTTTCCTGCTCTGTCACTGAAATAAGCGTAATTTCCAGACCTCCTCCTACCCGCCAGGCTAAAAATCAGTGAAAGTCCATGTGTAGTAGCCCAATCAGTTAAAATAAGGTCATATAATACTGTATTTCTGAGACCAAACTTGGAATGGCTTGGGTTTTATCAATTTTAATGTTCTGTACTTTCCTGCTGCAGGCATAAGTGTGAAAATCTGAGAAGACATCCTGGTTGTACTTATAGTGCTGTGCAAAGAATAATTTCATGTTCAGTATTTATTTCTTTCTCCAATTGTCAGGTCAGATAAAAATATTCATGTAAGTTGTATTTTAAATGTTAACTTTTGCAGAGTCGCGGCTGAAAAAACAAAAAGAACGAGATTCCAAGGTACAGAAAGCCATGGACAAGTGCCTTGAGAAACACTTACCTTATGAGCAGAAGACAGACAAACATCAAGATGAGCAAGAAAAAGGAGGAAGGAACGAGACGCAGAATATGAAAGAAATCGCAGAGAAGATAGACAGAGGATGTTTGAATTAGAAGAAAGAAGATTAATATTTGACCACATGCAGTCAAGACAGCGACCACCCAGCATACATACTACAAATAAACCCAGGTATCGCAAAATGCAGTCACAGAAAGATTTTGTTAACACTTCATGCATTTCAGATTCTATCGACATCTTAGGCAATCACTGAACATTTCAAGATTACTCAAGGAAAGTGAAAAACATTTTTCTGAATTTTTGATTTTTTTGTGTTTCATCACCTGAAGTTAAAACAACAATACCTGTAACTTTTGATGATTTTTACAATATTTTTTTAACAGTACAAATACAGTTTCTGCTCTATTTGATCAACTCAGGTTGTTTTCGTGCAATCTCATGGATCAATATAAAGGAAAATGAAAGCAACTCCACACATCGGCTCTACCAAGTTTGTTTAATATTAAGATATGGTGAATAAAAGGATCATTGCATTTATTTCATGTGGAATACATGGCGAGACACCGGCGAATCGATAGTGCTTTGACCCTATGTGACCCATGTGATCTGGGTCCCCGGTAAACCTGTTTGTCGATTGAGTGATTTTCTTTTAACGGTGTTTCGGAACCAAAGATTGGGTTTCTACATCAGTCGCCCTCTTGTTCGCAATGTACTTCACACAAAATAAATGCAATGGTCCTTTTATTCACCATATCGTAATATTAAACAAACTTGGTAGAGCCGATATGTGGAGTTGCCCTCATTTTTCTTGCCACATATTGTGTTCATATACCGTATTTACATTCCGGTGTAAAGAAATACTGAAGTATTTTTTGTGACAAACCTTCAAAGTTTCCACACAATTAGAAATTTACATAAATTAAAATTATTTCGATATATTTCGATATATTTCATATCTTTACAGTTTTGTTGAGCTCAGTAAAGCAATATTAATTCTACGTAAATAATTACTATTATTCTTGCAAAACACATTTCTTCGGGGTTTTTCCGATACCTATTCTTTACTGTTTTGTACCAATGAAGATACACTGTTACATTTGAAAATAAAGTTTTTTTGTATCTGTAAAATGTACACCGAGTTTGTAGTCTGTCAGCACACAACACACTGACGACCTCAAGAAAACCTGTGGGAAAATATGAAGGGGCAATATGAAACAATGGGTATCATGGAACTAAACCGACTATCTTTCTGGCAGCCCCAGTTGAAACAAAATATTGTTTTCATGAATTGAATAATCAGTATCTGTGCTAAATACAAAAACATCAGTTAATGCAAGTGCAAGTTCACAGACAATGTATGAATGCTGGATCTAAGGTTGCAATATTCCTGCTTTCATAGCCTGTACTGTATCAGTTTGAATACATCCGTTTACAGAAGACTAAAACATGGATATTGATCTGGAATAAAAGATGGTCATCTGACAGCCTTATTTCAGCACCATTGCAAAAACATGAATAATTTGACTTTTAACTATTCTCAAAATGGTTCATTATGGCCTGTCTGATTTCAGTTGCAGTGGTATCATCAGGAATATAAGCTTGGTCATCTGGACCCTGAAATTCATCAATGTCCTCCAACCATCCTTCATTGAAGGGATTGCGGTGTTGCTCACACAAATTGTTTAGTATACAACATGCAGACACAACAGTGGGTATGACATCCAAGTTAAAGTCATTTCTCTTGAGCAAACACCGCCATCTTCCCTTTAACCTCCCGAACGCATTTTCAATCACCATTCTGGCCCTACTGAGACGTCTGTTGAATCTGTGCTGTCGGGGTGTCGGCCTTCCATTATCAGAGAATGGTATCATCACATTCGGAAGAAGTGGGTATGCAGGATCAGCTAGTAGTATGAGAGTACATCAACACCAGATATAACTTCCGTTGTGTTTGGAAATAAAGTGTCTTCTCGCAATTGCCTGAAAATGGTAGAATTGGCAAACACTGTGGCGTCATGTAAACTGCCAGCCCACCAACAACATATATAAGTGAAGAAGGAATTGTCATCTGCAACTTCTTGCAGGACAATTGAATGGAATCCCTTCCTGTTGTAGTAGTCAATTGGATTTACTTCTGGTGCCAGTATAGGTATATGAGACCCATCGATGGCACCTACAGCTTGAGGAAAGCCCCACTTCTCCCTGAATCCAGCTACTGTCCTCTTAAGAGATAGAAAGAAAAAATACTTCCGATTATTTCTATGAATATTTATCATAAATGACAACCACCATGATAGTATGTCTCTTTTATTCTGAATAACAAAATCATTTGTCCGGAGTCAATGGAATGTTACATGGTTCAAGTGACTGTTTGCAGAGTGGGGAATTTAACACTCTCATACCACTCAAAATTTTCAACACGAGTCATCATTTATCTCATGTAAATACAATTCTTGACTCTAACAATAGTTAGAATACAAAAGAAGAGTCACAAAAGTACATGTAACTATTAAGAGCCAGACAATTCTTAAAAAGCCTCAGAAACAACAACATATACTACAGTATTTCAGTGGCAAGAAATGTCTTTGATTTTGCGAGGTTGCCAAATTGTGGAATTAAAAACATTACATCACCCAGGAAAAAATCACAGATATGTTTTAGGTATGATTCAAAAACCGACACAAACTGTTCTTTTCACTATTATTCTCAAAAATGATTGCCACAAGTCATGTAAACAAGGAAAAATATACCATTATCACCAGGGGAAGGTAAAAAAAAGAATTGTGGCATTTTGAAAACTGGAGATAATTTATGTAACATGAATTGTTTTAAAAATATAGCTGTATTTCATGTGGTGTTGGAAGTGGAACTACTTCACTCAGAAGTTCATCAAGGCCTGGCATGTTTCCCGAAATATCTGACATACAGTGGATTTCCCAACACCGAACAGATGTCCTATGGTCCTGTAATCGCAGTGGGTGCTAAGCCTCCATAAAGTAATATGACAGAACCCCATGGCCGGTGAGTGCAAGCGCGCCGTACTAGCGGTATTTGCACGAGTGCTGCGGTGTATTCGGCGGCAGTCCTTTCACAAGCGAAGCGCTCAACGGCCATGGGGGTTCTGTTATTATTACATATGTTCTGTCTTTTATTTGCATTTTATTTATTTGCATCATTTATCGAGAGAATCGACGATTAGTCAAGCGTACTACTTCTGTCAAAGCTTCAGGGCGACCCTGCGGAGTTATATAACATTGACATCACTGTAATGAGGCATTGAATCAGCTTTCACTTTTCATTGGTCAACGCTGTCACACCCTCTATTTTGATTGGTTAAACTACTGTTTACTTGTTTATCAAGGATGACGTAAGAGAAACGTCGAAGGGCTCGAACTTCGAAGTCTGCTTGCGATCGCTCACACGTACACATACGTAGCAACATGCCATAGATAGTCAAACGAAGAGAACTTTGAACAATGAATCGAACGCTTTTGATTTTTTACATGTTGAGCTCGAAATTCTTCTAAATGATCGATACAAATAACAGTTTGAAGATTTTTACGGGAAATTTAAGAGTAAGATACGGCAAATGTAACTTGTCGAACGATCAAATTTCAGTGTTACCGTGGCACACAAGCGCTCACTGTTATCAGTAGCATGTAGCAGGACACACAAGCACAGAAAAAAACTGCATGCAAAAGTGACATTCTATTGTAAACAGGGAATATCCGCGCCGGTGAGAAAACTACAGGCAAAAACGACTCTGAAAATGTTAACTATTTAATTGGCTCCGCTGCGCCCGCAGTTACGTGTGTTCGATGTATGATGGCGCCGTGGTACGTGGGGTACGGCGGCCACCGTGCATTAATGGAGCTAGAAACGGACGTCGGCCGTTGTCAATGTTTTTGCTTCGCTGACAAACAAACTGCTCTTCTGGATACTAAAAATCATCCTCACACTATAATAAGTACATGCAATTTTCTTTGTCGTAGTTTTTAATCTGTAATGTCATGCATTTTACTATAACGAGCATCGAACAAAAGTGAAATGAAATCTTGTAGACGGCATTTTTTGTTTACAAACAAAAATAGTTCCGGGTCAAAGTTGGTAAATACTCATTAACATAAAGGTATGGCATAATGTTTTTGGTATTGCACTGCAGTGCAAATACCGGTAGTACGCGCGCGCTTCGATGCAAGTAATCTGTGGTACATATGTAATAATAGCTATTCTGTAATCAACTTCGATTGCAGACCGTAACCTTATATGCAGACGACTTACTCTGTCTCTTAAAAGGATTCACAGATATTGGAAAGTTGCCTTTGTCATCCTAGAAGAAAGTGAAAGAAATTCAAAATTTCAGCTGCTGAATAAAAGGAACTTATGTAAACTTGTTTTGTATATATAATTATAAAGTTATAGAACTTAGAAGGGCCGATGAATAGATGCAAACCCAACACGCTAAAACGCACACTTGTGGTAACCTTTAGTGAAAAATGAGTTATTCTTTATCTCACATTGCAATTCAGAAAATCGCAATTTACCCCTGCAGTACATGAAGGCACCCGTTTGTTTCTATCGGCAATGGATCGAAGTTGTAGTCACAATATTCACAAAAAACAAACGGAGTCTGAAACTGAAGTTCACAGTTACCTATCCAGTCTCTATCATTCCATGTACGCAGAACTATATTATCCCACAAACTTTGGCTCCACAAGCGAGACCATGTCAATCGATTCACAACGCTCGTGGGAGACGCATTGGTTAACAACGATGTCAAAAATGCCCTACACTGGTTATTTTTCCACCGCCGCCGTGCATATACCCTACGCTCATCCAATAGATAGGAATTATCTCTCCGATTATCAAAATGACTAGTGGTAGTCATATTTGCCCCTCTTGTTCGTAAAAAAACACCGGAAAATCATGAACAGTAGAAACAGCGCGTCAACATTCAAATCCGACATCTTGAACCTTGAAAGGTCAGAGGTCACAAAGGACGGCAAATTTATGTCGGCCCAAATTCAGGTGCCGGTAAGTGCGGACACGGACCAAATCTGTTCCCAAAAGTAGGATAATTTTGCGTCGGCCCAAATGTCAGTTGGATTGCAAATGTGAACAAGGCTTACAAATTAGTGAACATGTCAAAACGTTTCCTGGAAATGTGTATTTATAAGAGGTATTTCTAGAATTTTCATCCAAAAAAACAAACAAGGAAAAAGATGACAGAGAGGCAGTACAAACGTGGTGCTGCTTCATAGCCCAGAGCTTTAAATTGGTATTTGGTGCATTCTGTATAAACAACCATTCTTTTTTCTTTCATTGAGATGCATTTCCACAAGGAGAATTTTATTTCCATCTATCATCATCGATTATTTGGATTGTTGCTGTTGCTGTCGTCGTCGTCTTCGTTGTTTTTGTTGTTGTTGTTGTCGTTGTTGTTGTTATTGTTAGCATTATTTACATGTAATATATGATAAGCTATAATTTTATAAGACGAGTGTTTTTATTGAATGACAAACGTGTCTAGGTTTAAAGGCTTTGATGGATCAGATAAAGTTTCAGAAACGTATTTGACTTACGAACTAGCTATTTGAGCGTTAAATCGCGCTATCACAGATGGTCACATAAGCACTTGCAACCAATCAGTATTTGGATCTTTATATTTTTCAAATTTCACAAAAGTTTTAGGTGCCCTATAGCTGAATGTTGCGATATTACAAATGACTCATAAAAACAAGTGTGTAACCTGAAAAGAAAAGCAAATGAGGTTATTTGCAGACTGAATCGACATTACTTCCCCATCCGATTATCCCAAATTAGTTTCAATCGTGTTCATAGCTGAGGCTGCTGGTGTGTACATCGAATTTGAACCAAAATGCCAATTTTAGCCCAGTTTTCTACCCTTTATGTATGAAATCAAACATTTGAATGTTGCAGAGTTCTTATGCATTTTTCTTAGCTTCGAAAATCATAACAAGGGGCGCTAGGCTTTCTTATCACTGAAAATGAACAGCATTAGTCCTGAACTCCTTTCGGCTTGTGTCATACATAGAATTATATAATGACAGCTTCTGTGTAATTTTTTCTAGGATCCCTTTGTTCTCATTCAATTATATGTAATGGATCGAGTATATACTGGCTTCTGTATAATTATTCCAGGATTCCCCTATTTTAATGCCATTCTATGCACGATCTGTTTGATTAGGTGACTATCGATCACATGGTGATCACATAACATCAGTCAAACAAGGCATACAGTGGCCATGCCTACAGGGTGGCTACGGGGTGTGTTTCATGTTGAATAATGACTGGCCGCGATGATCACTTGACCAGATTGAAGAGGTACTTTCTTGAGGTTAAAGCAAATATTTGCTCTCCGAAATCCACGTCAGGGTCCTAACTCTGTAAGTAACGTAATTGAAGGTTCTGTGTGAAAAATTGTTTCTACTCATTGTTCAATTTTGGAAATGGAGTAGGTTTGAAGCTAGATGTCAATGAAATCCGAGGCGTAAAAAAATCTAGGTAAAAGCTGATCGGAACAATAACAATGATTACATAGTGTAATACCGACATACTGAAAAGTTCGTTTTTGACCAAGCTGTGGAAGAACTGCATGAACATTCACCTGAGCTAGAACATGTAAACTGTGCACAGAGAGCAATGATGCTATCTTTTTTGGTTCAAGTTTGAACCAGGGGCAGCAAAAATGTCTACCGTATGATGCTCCCGGTAACCTATCAGAGTTGCTTGAAGAAATCGATATCGTCCCGGGAGCCTCTGAAGAAGTGCTAAACATGCAATATCTATCATGCTATGGTAGTACTTACTGCAATTATAGGTTGCACAGTTCGATTCTATGTATTGGCCAAAAGCTCAAGTTGCTCTGAATCACACTGCATCTTTAAATCACTCTGCTTCCGGGGTAATAATAGACACACAAAACCGGTTGCAGAGACTGGTGAATAGTATTTGCAGTAACTAGCCAGGCCCGCAGACTTAATTTGGCAATTTGAACAAAATGTTATGAGGCTCAAAGTTGACGGTGGACAAGTAAATTCCCCTTTTCAACTGTCTGCACCTCAATACGTGCATTCCTGCGGATAATAGGTTTCTCAAGAAGGTGAATACGGCCTGTTTTTTATGGGATCAGTTTAGGAGTAGACCAGGTGCTACAATTATATAATGACACATGATACAGAGCAGTTATGGCCCTGAATTCTAGTTGGAGTAAACAAACACAACAAACTTTCAAAACTTTACCTGTTGCTGCCACTAGAGGGCGCTTTTCAAGGCCCTCCCCATAGTAAGGCATTGCAGAAATGTCAAGTACTCAAGAAATGATTTAACATTTGATTGGTGAATTATTTTCTTATTTCGTGCGAGTTATAGTTTAGTTAGTTGTTTTACATCACCTTTCTTGTTTTTTTCTTGTCTTATTGCTTTTAAACATGCTTATTTTCAAGTAACTCTGGTTCAGATAGCAGAAAATGTTCTCTGTAAAAGCATAAGTGTATGTATGTATCAATGATGTATGTATGTATTCCTGTATATATGTATCTACATGTGTTTATTCATATATATATATATATATATATATATATATATATATATATATATA
>LD343100.1:125895-138478 GCA_001465055.1 Ptychodera flava
TGATGAGTGAGTTTCGCGACTCACGAAACAACGTTGTAGAGATGACATTGTAAAATCAATTCTCCAGCATCCCTTATATATATATATATATATATATATATATATAATCCCATGGTATTTTTCTCTGTTTGACGTCATCGTATACGAGTGCTTTTCGCGCAGCCGTACAACTTCGAGCCAAAGGCGAGAAGTTGTGCGGCTCCGCGAAAAACACGAACAGTCTTCTTATTTTTCTTTTGACGTGATTGGATCAAAATTATCGTAACAAATTGCATGAATTTCGTTGCGATTAGTGTTTTACTTACGCAGATTACTTTCATTTAAAGAGTAAAGCGGTCCGTCACCCAGGAGATACTTTCATTCATAAATCCCATCAAGCTGAAATTTGCTACATCAAATGGTATCTCCACCAACCAGACATACTGATTCTGTCACGTGAACCTGTCAATCATTGTCTCGCGCTGTACCGATGCCAAGGCAAGTCGGCCATCGGTACGGTGGACTTAACTTTCATCGTGCTAGCGACGGATAGCCATAGTATTCAGAGTTATTCAGAATATTTACAAATATATTTATGAAGTAAATGCAACGACACAATTCTCATTCTCAGAGATTCCGTGGCTTTTCAAAATATCACACAAGTTTACGACCGTGGCGAGCGCGAAAGATTCCGTTCGATGACACACAGAGTGTACCTCATTGCATGTACTTTACGCCCACAACGCTGCCGTCATCGGTCTCTGGCATGCCGGTGTCAACTCGTTAATCCCGATCTCGGTCGTCAATCTTATCGTCTTAAGGACTTTGATGTTTGCAGTGACATATATCTCACCCGTAGATACATCCTAATTTTACTTGACGGAGACTCTGTTTTGAGTGTTATCTGAGTCAACTTTCGAAGTACATCTAATTCCACAGCGCTGGGCCATGCACATACAGCTCAACAGTTGATGTCTTCGCTAGCGCTATAGCCTTACGCCGCGCTGTAGGTTTGATTCCGAGCAAGAATTTACGGAATTTTTTGTATGATGAAGGAAAATTATCGTTGTTAGTCGAATGACTTTATGCTTGTGCCTGTATGTCGCTTTCCCGAAGATTCATGAGATTATACTGCACTCATTTATTCATTTGAACTTCCGTTGAGGTGAAGATTTCAGGTTTATCGTCAACCGGGATCGCCAGGTACGCATACAATGTCCACATAGAGCCTTACGAGGCGACTCGACTGGATCGGCGGTATCCTCATTCGATTCTCGGGAACAGCTATAGTTTGAGTGACTCGAAATTTCGCTGGACAAGCCTTCTATGTTTCCATGTGTGGATTTATCTGGTCACCTTTTTTGAAAAAGTGTCACGAGAGCACGGCATCGATCACGACAAATCTGTCTATGTTCACGTCGCGACCCGCATGTATGAACGGTAACGTGCACGAAAAAAGTTCCGGTTGATGACGTACAACAGGGGTAATTCGGATTTCTTATCCGTCCTTTTCTACGTCACACAGGTGGGAATTCGGGCCAGTTCATGTGATAAAATTACGTATTTGTGGTGCGTCCGCCAAATATATATGTATATGTATCTTAGTGGTGTAAGTGTGCACTTATATGTAGAGGAACTGTTGTAAAATACCAGTATGCACCAAGCACTATGGTTGTCAAATTAGTTACATTGATATACATTATGCGTTTTTTTACATAAAATGTCATTCATCTTAACCTACATAATCTGAATATCATAAATTATCATGGTTTTTTGCTGTTTCACCAGCAATTTCTTCATGTCAGATTTTCTTGAAAATCAAACAAAACGTATGGAAACTGATTTACAACTTCAAACATGTACCAATGGCCCTGCAATAAACCTTGGTGCAAAGATGATAAAATAGCCACAGGAGATCCAATATAGCCATATAGTTCCAGGTTTCAAAAGAGGGGACTTGATATTGAGAATGTGGACATATGATTTGGTCACTCTGACCCAACCAGAAATGTCCATTGTTGAGAAAACCCTCGGGATAACAGTTTGCCAAATTATTATTTTAACCTGTTGTGATTACTACAATAAGGGGTGTGTTCAAAAAGTGAAAAAATACCCTTAAATCAATTTAAATATACCAATTGTATTCTTTTCAGATTGAAATTTGAATTATCAGCACATATTATAGTGATGTTGACATATTATCATAATCCAGCATTGTTTTAAGCAATTAGGAGACTTAGTGTTTGAGGATGATTTCTTTACATATTTGTCGTGTACTTTGTAATGTCAAGTATTGGTCCCTGAAGCATGTTTTAACACACAATATTTACCCTATCAACACAGCATGTTTACATGATTGTACAATGTACTGTTATTGTACACATTGACATTCCAGTCCTTGCCAGAGTTCAAACATTAACAATAACAATATGCAAGATACAATGTATTGTGTGAGTTGACAAGCTCGATTATATTATGAATCTCAAAATGCTTTACAGGGTTAAAGGTGAAACTGTGGATGACATTATAAAGACACACAAAATTTACAGCTACTTGCCCTTTTAATATTATGAATCATCTTTGAAAGCATCAGGAAAATTCAGAATAGTCTCCATCAAGTTGAAAGAAGATAATAACATGTTTATCTCTATAAAATGCAGAAATTATATCGAATATACAGTAAATTATGTACAAGAAATAAATTTTTACATCCAGATCAATGATGTAAGATGAAAATAATTTATCAGTTGCATTTATTTTGTTCTAATATCTTGAGGACCAATGTTAAAAAAGCCCCATATTAAAATTTACAAATCAAAACACACATTTACATGATTTAGATTTACATTAAGATTATATTTCAAATCATAATTTTAAAGTAAGAGTTTGATCTTTGATGTAACCCTATAAATGCTAGTTGATAAAATCCATTACTGTGAATATAAAAATACACACCACCTTTTTAGGGCTGACTTTAGGTGTTCTTGAATTTCAAAAGCTGTTTATGATTGGTTTTGTCGTGATTTTTTAAAACATTTTTCAAATTATCAACTATTGTCCAAACCGGTATTAACATGACATAAAAGTCATATATCAGTTGATGTCATGCCCTGCTGGCCAGCATAATTTGCGAGTATACTAACAGCTGTTTGTGTTATGGTATAATTTGAACAACTGAAGATTGAATAGGATATAAAGGACAGAGCCATAATAACCTGATTTCGCTGAAAAAAAAACTATTCAAGTAAACGGTATCTCATTTGATCACGTATTAATTAACATTTTTTTATATTAAAGACCTGGACAAATTCACAACCCGCGTTTGCCTGAAAGAAAAGTAAAATAAAACATAACTTGCTAAATACTACCTCCAAAATGTTTTGCTGCCAAATTCTGATGTATTCTTTGGCCTACATCAGTGAATAATAATTCATTAGTGTCACGTTTTAATTCAGTATCTGCAGACGATTTCCTAAAAGTGTAAGAGACTAAAACCCTTCGATTTCAGATTCAAACCGAGCCGAGCAACCTTGGAATCGTAGACAACAAACCTATTCACGATTTCGGATTCTCTAATTACTGTACTAACAACCAACTGTTCGTAGCATTTCAAAAAGATAAAGCCTTCACAGAAAATGATATCAACTTAAATTCATGTACATCGTACACAGTGTTCATCAGTACACTACTGGCCGGGCAGGGACTACGCTGTATACGAACGGTAAACTATGCGTGTACGGCGACACAATAATAGGGGTTCCTATGCACTATTGCCAAAGAGCATGATCGACGGGCTACCAATACAAAAATTCCGACAAGAGATATAAAATTCCGAAAACCTCACAACAATTTCAGAAGACATAATATATATCACTGAAGCTCAGGTAATTTGTTTTGTACACGTAAAAATTGATTTATTTGCACTGCAGTCTGTGAAAGATACAAATCATGATAAAAATCCGAACGGCTGAGCAAAGCCAACATATCGAGAGGTATCGGCGATTTACGCATTATGTGAGACGTCGGCAAAACGTCATCGATATTTCAATGAAAAATCCTAACTAGATAATTGCAAACATACCTCCCCTGTCCAACACACTGGCTGAAATCGTCAGATATGCTCGTACTTTCGGGAAAATGCTTCATTAGTATGATGTAAGACCGCTATCAAAACATGCTCGACTGCCGCGTGTAGAAAATCACGAAGTAATTAACGCGTTCAGCGCGATCTCGTTTGTTATTACTTTACTAAAAATAGATTTCCGATATATGGGCTTTATAACAGCCGTGATCGATAGTAGAGGCAAGATCATGATTTATTGCCCGCCAAATGGATAGTGCTCATGACTCTCGCTGCCTGTCCAAATGTAAATTACGATAATTTACATCACGCTTTTGTTCTTCTTTTATCTCAATTTCTGCCTCATTCTTTTTCGAGACTGAGTGACTCTATATTTGATCTTTGCAATACGTATCTGTGAAATAGATGTCGAGTTTGATATAAACTCGGATCCTGGAGCAATCACGTTTGAGCTAAATGAACCAAGCGGGACACTTCTCCTATTTTGAACAGACTAATAAGAGCAAAGCCATATCTTTGTAGCATTTTTCTCACGTTCTTTAGCGACAATTTTCACTCGCGACGGGTAAAGAAGCTCTTTAGAAAATTCAATTTTTGGAAGTAAGAGTTCCTGTGTTCTGTTTTTCGTTCAATACTGAGTTTTGTTTCAATAAAATTTCACTTTTATATACATTACGTCTACTGCTGGTGTCTTGGATTCATTACTGTCAGCCACACACATTATCTTCACATAATCCAGTCATTGCTTAGGACTTTATTTCAAACTCGACACTGCAGGGACTAGCAATACTTTAGTCTTAATCAGCTCCCTGCCTGTTTAAGGGCTGAAATCTATTTTAAGTACTGAAAACTGCATTAAAGCAAAGGGTATGGTATATCTCATGATATAATATAGGGCTCAGCCTTTTGTGTCGCGCCAGGGGTTTAAATTAGAAATTTTATTTGTATGTATTCATTATAATTAATAGTAAAGGATAAAATAGAGTTACTTGTCACTTGCTATATACATTTGTACGATCACGATGCCAAGTTTACCCTCTGATGAAAACGGTTCACAAACGTACACAGTGCCAGACCCTGAGGTATAGGTTCTCTGGATAGATTCTATTGGATATAAATTGACAATTTTTACCATGATAACAACCCACTGTGTTTAGCAAGGGACGTATCGTGCTATTATTATTGTTGCAATAGTAACTGCACTATTAAATTCCAATTAACACGATTGGAACTAATTTGGGATAGTTGGATGGTGAAGTAATGTCGATTTAATCTGCAAATGTAACCTCATCTACCTTTTTTGAAGCTACACACTTGTTTTTTTTTATGGGTAACTTGTAATATCGCAACAATCCGACTGAAACCACCATATATTAGCTATAGGGCACCTAACACTTTAGAGAAATGTGAAAATATAAAGATCCAATAATCCCAAATTAGTTCCAATCTTGTTAATAGCAAGCGGAAAACTAGCGGTCCGTCTAACAATTGGTAATTTTTGCATCAAGTTATCGACACAGACGGCTCTTTCTAAAGTTCAACCCAAGCATTCCTTGCGTATGTCCTCGTTCCTATGCACGACAGTTTTCTCTTTGTTTTGCTATGTTGGGGTGTGACCGTAACGATATTTTGTATCAGTGACAAGGTGGATAATAGTACCTACTTGCTAATAAAAGAGATATATTTTATTAATGGCATGTATTGAAATAATTCTTTGCACGTTTCGTATTTGTTTACTTACAATCATAATTTAAAAAACATGGCGGCGCCCCACGAGTTTAGCAGGGTACATTTCCGCTTACTCGCATAGTATGTTTGAGCCTACGCATGCATAGTCAGCAAGCCGCTGGCGCGACTATTAAACTTTCGTCTCAAAAAGCAAGATGGAATATTACTCTTTTTCATCTGTTTTTCTTACCCTCCACAGCATATACAAAAGTCAGAAAAAATGACTGAATGCGCTTAGAAATTTTAGCCTTGTGCATTGCTGACATTATAAAAACTGACAAAAAAGAAAAACTTTGGGTAAGAGTATTTGTGGACCCCTGACCTCAAAAAGTAGAATGGTACCCCTTTTCATGTTTATTCCTATTGTTAAAATAAATAAAAGCGCAACATAAAAATTGTAAAAATAAGAAGGATGACATTATTTCATGATAAGTTTTAGGCATGTTCTGGCTGATAGTATTTACAACATGACAAAAGGCCAGTCTACAGTTGCAATGCGTGGTGTAGGGGTACTGCAGGACCACTTAACAAAAAACCTAGGACGGCAACCCCCTCTTCCTGTTTATTTGTGTGTAGTTAATATTTTGTACGTAGTTAATACATAAGAGCACAACATGTGCGAGAATTAGAAAAAAATGACAATACTGACTATCAGGTTTTGGCTTGTTCTTCTTGGCGGTGTAACACATTTTAAGGTAGGGGTACTTTGGGACTCGTAACACAAAATTTAGGAAGGTTTCGCGATTTTTCTATTTCGCATTGTTTAGGAAAGTTAACATTGCAGAACGTAGGCAAAATCAAAAGCATGACTGTATTCCCTCGTAAGTTTTGTACTCTTTCTTTTCTGAAATCAACGAAAATGAAAAAGAATGCCCGCTGGTGTTTTTGAAAAATGGGGTAGGGTTGGGACCCCTAACCCAAAACGTAGGACGGCAACTCCCTTTTTTGCTGATATAATTGATCAGAGAACAAACATATGTAAAAATAATAAACTGGCAATACTTTTCATTTTGAGTAAACCCCAAGCTTAACTACATATTTAGAATATCTTACGGTATATTATGCCGCCATTGCTTTTCTAAAAAATTAAATTCGGGTATCATTTTCATTTTCATCCCAAAAACTTTGCAAAATATAATTTCAACGACATATTTGGTAGGGTATATGATTAAACCTTTAAGGCCCCAATACGGTTTTGCACATATTGTGCCATACAAGCTCTGTTCGCAAGGCCGTAGAAGGGCTATCAAGACTTCCAAACACATTTACTCTTTGCTGAAGAAACTAGCTGTGATTTTCTGATTGCTCCAGGATTTGTGTCAATCAACTAATATCCTAAAGCAGCTCTTCTAATTGCTTTACTTTTTAGGTGTCGTGGTTGGAAAACACTATTCAGACGTAGGCGGTGGTGCTGACTTTCTATGTCTTCCGCTTGTCCCTCTTTACGACGAAAGTGTTGTAGTCAGTGGAACACAGAATGAACGGGGACGCTTGTATCACCAGGAATACCGAGCAAGCACTGGTCCATTTGAATCGCAACGCTATCATGATCTGCCATGCGCGGTTTGCTTGAATGACCTGCGCAGCAATACTATGTTTTACCCGGCAAGGAATGACTGTCCATCAGGCTGGGAGCTCCAATACCATGGGTATATGATAGGGGCACAGTATACCTCTTCCACATACGACAGTGTAGAATCCGTATGTGTAGATCATGAAGGCAGAGTCGTTCCGGACACAAGTGCAAGTGTGACCGGAGGTTTTATTATGCCTGTTGACGGAATATGTCTTTCAAACACTGCATTACCCTGCACATACTATACAACAAGCTATGAATTAACATGTGCCATGTGTTCTCTTTGAATATGATAAAAGTATCAATTTGCATGAAGGCATGCCTTAATTTTTTTTCGGAAAATATAAGATAACAAGAAATAATGTTAAACATATTGGATCCGACATATTCTTAAGATAAACATATGATACATTTTTGTAGAATCAACATATTTCAATGAGTGAGAAAGGTCAATAAAATATGGTAATGGATAGCTGTAACTTGTGTTTGCATATGTGGGAAAGTTAGCTGAGTGACTCCACACCAGAGGATGAATATAATAATAATAATAACAAGGCAATATTGCTGAAGGCAATGAGTACTTGGGCCGTGATAAAGTAGTTTTTAGGACAATATATACTAGTATTCAAATATGGTCTTGAATTTCCTCCTGTCAATTAGGCATTTGATTAACTGGTTATTAAACGAAGCAATGGCATGGCAATGGCAAAATATGTCTAGCAACTTTTGTGGAGTTTGAGGCAGGGGTTCTTTATTTATAGTGGAAATTGCTTAAACTCCTTAAATATTCAAATTACAGCAAATTTCTTTTGTTCTCGATGGTAGATGTCTAATAAATATTAGTATGTGCACAAATAACATGGTGTTTGTTTAACTATATTTTGGTGGAGATTTCAGAATCCGATCGTGACCACACCCTCACAAAGTCTAATGGTGCGTCCCTAAGTGAATTGTTCTGGCATTGGGAAGCAAACTCAACATTACAGGATTTTATTAGAGCCAGTTAAAGGGCCTGAGAGGTAACTGCAAAATTTAACCAACCTCAAGTTACCATTTAATTTTCGCAGATGCTATCTATAAATTTTGCTTATGGCAGAATAGGCGAAACAAAGAAAAGATTTTTGTTAATTCTGCCATTTTCCAAAGCTTGCCATACTATTTGAAAAAAGGGTATAAATGGAGTGGATTCCTGTCCCATCCTGAAGTAGGTTGCACCATGTTGTATTTGTAAAGATGGAAAGATTGCACGTGCACCATTTTTGGTGTTTATCATAATTGTATGGCAGTACTGTGGCCATATTTGGGAGGAGAACCGGTTGCCTTACAGAAATCTATCCATGTAGTTCAACTCAATGGATAATTATACTTGAATAAACATCGCAGAGTCAGAACATTTCCATGAACTAACTTTAATATAATAATAAAATCAAAAAATATTCTCAAAAATTGTGCAAAATTTGCATCAACTTAATGAGTGTTTGATATAACCTACTAATCTATGAACTGCTAGACAAACTTTTGAACTGTTAATCAAGTGTCAAACATAGCACCAGAAATCGAAGCACAATCTGGAAACCTTTTTGAAAATAACACAACTTGCGAGTTTTTCCTGAGGTAACATTACAAACACAACTGAATTAACTATATTATCAAACAACATGTGGAATTATTACACGTAACTCTCTTGACAATTGGGTTTGGAAAAAATACAAGATTTGTCCACTAAACGAGTGGTAACCTACACATGTATGAAACTATTGGACACGTTTATCAAACATTCATTATCTATACAAGTTGAATAGTTGTTTGAATGGAAATTGTCAGTGAAACATGGTTAATTTGCCATTCTATATGAACAATGAGAGGAAGTGAAAAACACAACATAATTGGCTTTTAAGGTTATTTTTATGACAATTAGCAAAATGTCACCACAAAAGATTACACTGCATTTTTACAATTGGTAGACTTGCTTTGTTTAACACTGCAGGATTACCGATTAATATACTGTCAGGAAATGGCCGAGTTAGCACTAATTTGGTGTATCCAGACATCCATGCATGCATGCAAGCTGTTGTAAAACGATTCATTGACAATGTCATAGTCCCCACTTGTAATAGGAGTATTAGTCTTGATGGGGCAGGTAAATGTGGTCATTAAGAAGTATCACTGAAGTGTACATGTTGAGATCTATGGGCACGTAGGTCTATGTTGTTGTTCCCAATTTGAAACATCAGGCATGTCTAAGTTCTGGTTCTAAATCGGGAAAAAAGATCAGACCTCTAGCTGTATTGGCCAGCCAAGAAATACATATGTGCATAATAAATGAGGTACAAGATGTGACATCTTAGAGTCTAATATCTTATCAAAATTGAAGGGTATAGAACTTGTGGTTACTGAGTTATGCATATATATGTATAATCAAGCTCAAAGGTCATCAACACTGGACAAAATGCTTGATATGCGTTTAGCATATTTACGTATATTGACGTATATGGAACACAATACTAATTGCATATGCAGCGTATATATTTTTGTATATGGAACATTCCAATATGTTGATATGCGTATCGTATTTCTATGAAGATCATGAGTATACGCAATGCAGATCTTTGCACACTAAGTGTACACTGTAGTTTTGCATTTTATTAGCATAAGTGCTGTATACTTAATGTATTTAACACATGCACAGAATCAGTATATGTGTATATATTGTTGTATATCAAGCATTTTGCCCAGTGCAAGGTCACGTGACATTTTGAAAAATACATTGTATTGCTAATTAATCCCTATATGGCAAAAATCAGACCTCTAGCTCTATTCGCTTGCCCAGAATTATATATGTGCATAATTAATGAGGTAAAGCGTGTGCTGGCATAAGGTCTCCCATCCTACTAAATATAAAGAACATAGCACTTGTGGTTACTTATTTATTGGCATAAACGTATATTTAAGGTAAAACGTCTTCGAGGTCACATGACATTTTGTCAAAAAATTTCTACCCTATAGTTATCCCTATGTACAAAAAATCGGACATCCAGCTCTATTGGCTTGCTCAGAATTAGATATGTGCATAATTAATGAAGAACAATATGTGGCGTCATCAGGTGTCCCATCATACCACATATGAAGGGTGTAGCACTTGTGGTTACTGAGTTGTGGACAAATATATATATTTGAGGTCAAAGGTCATTAAGGTCACGTGACATTTTGTCAAAATAATCGTATTGCTAAGTTATTCCTATATACCAAAAATCAGACCTCTAGCTCTATTGGCTCGCTCAAAATTAGATATACGCATAATTAATGAGGTACAATATGTGGTGTCATAAGGTGTCCCATCATACCAAATATGAAGGGTGTAGCACTTGTGGTTACTGAATTGTGGACAAATATGTATATCTGAGGTCAAAGGTCATTGAGGTCACGTGACGTTTTGTCAAACAAATTATATTGTTAACTTATCCCTGGCCTATATACCAAAAATCAGACCTGTAGCTCTATTGGCTCGCTCAAAATTAGATATGCGCATAATTAATGGAGTACAATATGTAGCGTCATAAGGTGTCCCATCATACCAAATATGAAAGGTTTAGCACTTGTGGTTACTGAGTTATGGACAATAATGTATATTTGAGGTCAAAGGTCACCAAGGTCACATGATATTTTGTCAAAATGTCTGAGATATCTGCGTGAACCGATGGACTCACTGATGGACTCACTGACGGATATGATCCAATCTATAAGCCCCTTGACTTTATCCGTGGAGACAAAAAACTGTGTCACTGCATCCTTTAGGCAATATGAATAGGATGAGAAACTAAATTTTTATTTTTCTTGGCCTTATACATGGGAGTCTATGGAGAACTGCCTTATACATGGGAGTCTATGGAGGTGTAAACTAAAAAGTCCTCTAACACGGCCAAATTCGATCGCATTGTGAAATAAATCGACGTGCATCTGTATTGGGTTGGGTACTATTCTTGTGCAAAGTTTGAAAGAAATTGACCAGGGCATGTCTGAGATATCTGCGTGAACGGACGGACAGACGGACTGACATGACCAAACCTATAACTCCCCCAGGACTTCGTCCGTGGGCACTAAAAACAACGCAACAGTTATTACATAGACACCGGCGGTAGGTTCATATCCAGAGCCCCGAACGGTCTGCCGCCGTCGCTTGAAAACAATCTCATAAACCTGGCCATATGAGCAACTGTGTATGGGCAGCTGGATGCTTGACTTCCTGGAGAAGGCGAGCTATCACGTTCAAGCTCAGGATTATTTTTGTCGATCAAATTTCAGTAAATTTACCTTACCTAGATAAAATTTTGTCTATAGGCTGAAATTTCACCGAAGTTTGACAAAATTACATCGATTTTTCAGGTTCATATCCGACATTTTTGAGTTTTGAGTGCAGACAGAAATAAGTTTTGAGGCAACATGGCTGCGACCCCATGTTGACCCCTAGCCCTGCGTACGATGCTATGTGCCACAGCTAAGACACAGCATCGTACGCAGGGCTAGCGAGAGAGTAGCCGACATCGACGGTTATTTACAAGAAGTGAATAAAAGACTGTCATTTTTGGAAGCGATCGAGTAGCTGAGGTAGGCTGGGATACGACTTGGGCCCAAGAACGCTGAATTTCGGCAGTAATTTGGCTTTTTACGTCAAGTCCCAAAATGGATTTGAAGTCACCGACCCTACGTACGGGTCTTTGCAGGGCTGTGGTGAGCGGGGCGATTAGCTGTAGCGGAACACACAGCATCGTACGTAGGGCTAGTTGACCCCAAGTGAAAATAAATGTGTTCGCGATCAAATCTTCCTGTATTTTTTTCAGAATTTTTGACAAAATCATTGCTTCTTACATCTTTTGTAAAATATAAAATACTAAAATAAAAATGCGATGTGCCATGTCTCCTGATTTCTAAGATATCGTTTGTTGACCGTTCGACGGAATACTCATTTCGCAGACTTGTGACGCAGTTGAAATTCAACACTGACCGCCAAATAACCTTAATGAGACGAGATCATTCTAGACATCCTCCAAATTATCCAACCGTTCGCGTTAGAGTTCAGCTCACTTAGAGTATCATAACATTCTTCGGCCTTCTTTCAAATCGACCCTAATCTCTCCCATTTAGGAAATAAATACACAAGCTACCTTGACAAAACTTCGTGCACCATCCAGGACCAAACGCACTACAAATCTGTCTTGACG
>LD343100.1:150557-166474 GCA_001465055.1 Ptychodera flava
GACAAAGGACAGAACTTAGTGTTTATCATTGACATAATGTTGACCCTTCAATATTTTGTTCTCACGGCAGTGTGACGCAAAAATGACGTGAAAAACCGCAAGTTCCCGGATGTCCGCGGTCAAGAATTGATACGTGTGTCCGAGTTGGCACTACGTCGTATAATTTCGACAAAGGTTGGACTTTAATTTCTTCAATAAAGGAGATATCTATGAACCCTGTCAGTGGTTCATCCAATTGCTCCGAAAATAAACATAACTCGTGATGAGTTGTCCGGGGTCACCCTGCCCTCAAAGCAATCGAGCAGCCAACCTCGATCGCTTACAGATATCGTGGCACGCGAGATTCATGGAAATCTCGATCCTTCCGTGATGTAGTGAACTTATTTTTTTTCTATTTTAGCGATTGGTCATGACGTCGCGTCGTTCACCTATTCCCTACCATTTTCCTGACCGTGTTTCTCAGTCAATGTTTAGATCGGTAATTCGTGATTTCAACATACGAAATTGCCGGCTTCGGATTATTTTTAATGTTTATGTTTATTACTTTCTTGATGATTATTTCCACTAAGTACGGCGCCATTTCCTTATGAAGATATGGCGGTCAGTAGCCGAATCATTCTCGAACGATGACAAAACGCCCATCCAAACTTGGCATTAATCTGGATCCCGGTCCATTTCGCCCCGGGCTTTAACGCAAACTGTTGTTTAATTCTAAGGCTAAAAAACCTTTTGTTGTTGTTTTTCTCGGGCTGTCTTTGTTTGCAAACAGTCAGCCAATGAGAGACAATGGAAAGAACAAGAGTCTAACGAAAGCAACGATAGTATAATTTCATTCCTTTAACTCGATCAACAACAATCAAATATGCCAAACGCGTGGCTTTAATAGGAGGAACTGTGCATACACATGTACGAAAAACATAACTTCGGACGATAAACTATGTATGACAAATAGTTTGCTCAGATAAAGTCCTTTTTGCTGGTCCATATTATTGTTTTTCAATCGGAAATGACACAAGATTACATTACAAGTAACCTAGCACCGGTCCCATAGCCTTTTTTGGTAGTCTCGGACTTGTCCGACAAAAGAGAACAATAATAGTTATAAAAACAAGAGGATAAGAACAAAAAATCTTTTTTGAAAATCGAAACTGTATAGTCTGAATATGAAAAATTCAAACATGTTTGAATTTGACTTTTCGATATATCCATGTAATGCGTTTAATCAAGTACAAACATTTGCACACTGAAAAAGATTACATTTTCTAGTTTCAAGGTGTATATTATCTTCAATGAAGTCCCCTAAAATGTATTTTTTCCTCGGTAAAATTAATAAATGGCCAAATACATCATAAACCCCGAGTGTACAAGTATAGAAACAACATAAACATTGATATTTTTGTTCATATAAATCGGGACTAAAGTCATTTTATTGCTTGAAATTACATTTAGATTCCTGCATGACGCCCAATTGAAAAATGCTGGATAAATGCAGGCCATCTTCGAATACTTGGTAACGTGACCTCAAATCGCCCGATGGTGAGAGAATGCCAGTAACTGTATTTCTTTAATTGATGATCTTGACAAGCAAAATGAATGAAAAACTTAACAAGCTAAAACAAGGCTGTGGAAAAAGTGGACTTGGCTGAGTTCACTCCCGAACCATGTTATTTCGAGATATAGATTTATAGTATTTTTTTTTAAAACGGGGTAAGCAGCGTACGCTAACCTTTGCTCATTGTTTTTACTACTGTCACAGTAGTTAAGAAAACAATAGCTATAAATTATCAGTTTCTGTAAAGTTCAGAGTACGAATATTCCGACCAGTTAGTTTAAAGAAATGATAACAAAAATCAATTCTGAGATGGAAATGAACAGAAAATTGAGTTTTAGCGGTGCACTTCATTCTCAGTATCGCCGTATCAATTAGCGCTTGTTGCTTAGCAACAGCCCATGCTCTGGTTTTTGCAGAGGTCACAGCCTCATTCCGATGAAATATTTACTATATATAGTATAAATCCAAATTTGTGTATTGGTATATTTATAAAATTATATTTGTTTATATTGTATATTTGCTGTATTTGGCAAGTTCCCGAACTGACATCGTTGAATTTTGTCATGATTTCTCCTATTATTCCAATTACTCTGATATTTCTTCATGATCAGCTTCATTGGACACTTTGTAGGGAAAGTTATTCCTTTTAGTAAGTGTGCAAAAATGCATTTGGGAATTACAACTGCTGATTGTGTAAGAAAAAATAAATCACACGAGCGCGGAAGTTGACGGAGAAAATGAAAACAGCATGGTACAAACTCTCCTGTCAGTATATCTTTTGGAGCGTCCACACGCCATTAATGGCTCGTTTAATTGTTAATGTAGAGGAAACCGAACTAAAAAGTTCAACAACGTGAATAGAGATCCATGCAACGGCTTCATTATCGAAACCCTTGCTCAGAATAAACCCACAAAGACAATCTCGAGAATATGTGGGTCAGGCCCTTTGCTCGGCTTGCGATTGCATGCCTTCCATGATGTTGGTGCGGAAAAAGGTTTCATGATCGACAAAATGAAGAGAATGATTAACGGCAAAATGAGGAAACTAAAGAGGCTTCCACATAATCGACTAAGCAAACGGTCAACAGCCTTGATATCAATAGGTTCCAAATCGCTGTTACGCCACCTACCCCGATTGTACACGGACAATATATTTTGTATTTATTTATTTCCTCGGTTCATCGATTCACGGATCTGATCAGAGACATCATCATGGAACACCAAGAGAACATATCGCTTGATAAGAATTAAAGCAATAAGCGGCGGTCGCAGAAGCAACATTCTACTTAAAAAGTGATACCAACGTCTGAAAACTTAACCCCTTCACTACCATGAATTCGTCCAATCCCTTTGTAGTCTTGGCAAAGTTGGACCTCTACTGTGGGAAATGGGGTGAAAAGGTAAAAACACCAAAATACAACAACTGCAGTATGGTGACGGGCCATATAGTGACAAGCGTGTAACCAGAGAGGCATACACCGCAATAGGCGCACCGCAAGAGCCTTCGGGACAGTGACAGGACCGATGTTATGTTTCGCGGAGACTGCGCATAGCAACATCGTATTTGTCGCACCAACAGTCGATTTTATTTATGACAAGTTCATTGTGCAGCCGTTTGATCATCCGGTGTGACTTAAACACATACTGGGAACAGTACATCATAATACGTTGTTATGCGCAAGGTCAACAATGATATAATCAATATGATAATTACCTTTCAGGTAAGTCATGCATGATATATCTTTTGTTAGATGTTTCCGTTCAAAATGACAAAGGAAGAAAGACCTCACCAATAATACCCGCTATTGTGCCATTGTGACATCGTGTTTACTCTGTATAGCAGGCATCTGGAAACTAAAAGTATAATCTTCTGAGTCCATTATCATAGTATATATAACACCTTTGTCCATAGAATGGCTGTCATCGCTAAGAATGTTGATGTACTGTGATTGTTCTGTCCGGACAAAAGGCAAAAAACTTCTTGAAAGATGATGCTGGATTCTAAAGCTGTTACCTTTCACATGTCATAGTGTTGACCAAATCAGAAAATTTATAATAATCGTTTAACTAAAATTTACAGCGGCAGTACTTAATCCCTGGTTCTCCCATTGCGGGTGGTTGAAATTTACTGTTTGTGTGATTTTAGTCCTTGTTCTCCTTCAACAATTTAAGCCAGAGAAGACAACACCTCTCGTACCCATACAATAACAAAAGTGTATTTATCAGAAGCAGTCAATCAATTTCAAGATTGATTGACTCTGCAAGGAAGATTGACATTAAATTTTAAGTGTACAATAATACCTATACAAGTACATTTGAAACTTAAATTTATCATTTACAATATTAAATAAAAATTCTTTGTTGGACCCTTGGCTGGCAGTATGTGTGACCGGGATAGTCTTCTGTTGCGCCATTGCCAGAAGCGAAATGAATCGAACAAACACCGGTACATTTGCTCGTACCAAGCCTACCATAACCTGCCCGGAAGCAGGTTCTGATCCAACGGAGCGCAGTATTGGTGGATTGCTTGATAACTCCCTTAATAGCTAGTTGCTAATAGATTAGCCATGTGAATAGTTTGCTTTTAGCTCCTCTTTGCTATTCAAGCTATTCTAAATTTCGATAGGATATTAAAGGTCGCTATAAGTGACCTTGCAGTAACTACCAGCTAACAAGTGATACTTCTTAGAAGGCCTGGATATAGTCAGTCATTCAAGCTATAAGCCGTTTTAAACGCTATTAGCCGATTTAACCTAGCTATTGGCTACCAGCTAATTTCTTTGAAGCCACGAACAGTCAGCTATCAAGATGTCAGCCATATTGGCCTTTATGAGTCCTCTTTAGCTAGCTATTAGCGGCTACCAAGTAACCAGTGGAGACTTATTAGAAGGCCCGACTAGTCAGCTCTTCAAGTTATTAGCCATTTTTGCCGTTATTAGCCCCCTTAGCTTGCTATTTGCTGGTTACCAAGTAAGTAGTGGAGATTTATGAGAAGGTCTGGCTTGTCAGCTATTCAAGCTATTTGCCATCTAATATCCCTCTCCTGCCAGCTATTACATTATTTCTCACAGGCGTGTCAATAAATCGCGCGAGATCTCGTTTTCTACGTACAACGGCCATTGCTCGACGCTGTAAAATACCTAATAGGAGCGCAATCGCCACTCTGACGCGTACGTGCGATGTCAGACATGGCATTCAATCTGTTGAGGCGCATTGGTCGGAGTTATCTCGTCAGAAACTCGGTCTTTTTCAGCGTGGTTTACTCACTGTCAGAATACTCGCAGCAGACGATCATCGGCGATGGACACGACGTCGAAACGATCAAGCGGTATGGAAAATGGGGGATTTTAGAAGGTGGTAGAACGTACGTCTATTTTAGAATACTTGATTGGTTGCTACCAGGCACAGCAGTAAGGACTATTGTGAAGAAGGTAGTAATTGATATCGCAATGACTCCAGTATTCGTAAGTTCCTTCTACATAGGTATGTACTAAGATAAGCTTACTGCTCTAAGATTCAAGAAACAGCAAACAGAATTACAATTTTTTAGTAGTTGTAGTAGTAGTACGTAGTAGTAGTGGTAGTGGTGGTGGTGGCGGTAATTGTGGTGGCGGTGCTGGAATTCGTAGTAGTAGTCGTTATTGTTGCCAAAATGAACGGTAGCCGACTGGTTTTGTGTGAAGCCTAGCAGCTAGGTGATGTTGCCGTGAGTGTGTGGGGGTTCGAATCCCAATTGGGTTATAGTCAAAAAATTATTTCACTTGTTCTCAAAAGAGAAATTCGATTTTTGTGATTTTTTTGTGTGATATGTTTTGGTCTGGTTATACATGAAATGTCACTTTCACCATTCATAACTCACACGTTCTGTAAAATAGGGAACAAACAGAAGTAGAAAATAGTTGCATCGTTGGAAAAAGTGCCAATCTTTTTGCTTCGATTATTTGATGTGGTAGAGACCATTACTCGATGATAATGGCATTGTTTTACATCCCCAAT
Source organism: Ptychodera flava (assembly GCA_001465055.1). NCBI lineage: Eukaryota > Metazoa > Hemichordata > Enteropneusta > Ptychoderidae > Ptychodera > Ptychodera flava. The sequence goes on from LD343100.1 coordinate 156,106, forward strand.
GGATTAATCATGCTTTCTTTTTCAAAACACAGGGCGGTTAGAATGCGTGTTGTTTAAGTATGTGGTTTAATCGCTAACTTTCACTCGACAAGGGGCATTACGCTACCCTATCTCATTTTTAGATATAATTTCCGATGTCTAACACATACAATTGCTGAATCCATTTTTAGCCATGTCTGCCATGGAGGGAAAATATGATTTGTTCGCCGAAGCCAAAGAGAAAACAATACCTACATGCCTGGCTGGCATAACAATCTGGACACCGTTACAGGTAATGTTTCTAATACGACAATCGTTGCCTTTCACATCAGGTTTTTTTCTGATCTATTGGTCAACATGATTTGGTAAAAAACACAAATTGTTGGTCATGCCATTGATTCGCAAACATAAATCCAGAGCGTGATATTGAAAGGCGAAGGGGAAAAAACAACGTACTTCAGGTTTCCTGATCTACCATGCTTGTTTACATGGCGGCTCTCAACTGTTTAACGACTGAAGCGAACGCAGCAGTGAAGAATATAGTATGTAATATGAAAACGTACAATCGCACGAGAAACAGATCAGCGAGAATCTTGGCGAGATCTGTGACGTCATTCTTTATTGCGCTTCAAAAACAGGCAACATGGAGGACGGCAGCATCCATAACCCACACTTGATTTCATTCCACAAATGTGATAATTCAGACGAAAACCGTTTGTTTGCTGTTGTTGATTAAAATTGGACATTGGGCATTGGGTCATCGTCCACAAAAAACAGCCCCACCCTAATCTTGGATTTACAAGCAAAGGTTTTCAAAAGCCCCCTGCTGCTCACGAATAACATTACCGCCACCCGGATAAAAAATGGCCCCCCTCCTCAAGCCGTATATACCTCTGTATCTTACGAAAACGATAGGAAGAAGTGTGCAACAACGTATAGTGCCAAAGAACAGAAATTTTCAAAATTACAAACGAATTTCCAAAATAACAAAATATCCCGCCACCTTCTCTCAAAGGGCAGATTCTTTCTTCAAACATTGTCAAAGATAGTCTTATTTCCTCTGCAGGCTATCAACTTCAAGTTTGTCTCACCCAAATTCAGAGGTGTATATGCTGGGTCGGTTTATGTGCTGTGGGCAAATACATTATGCCTATTGAAGAGAATGGTAAGTTAGATAGATGGCGCTGCTCCTTCGAGCTGTGGTCCGCGTCCACCTCGCTCACGTGAGGTTAATCACTAATGGTGACGGGGATGATGCATATAAACCGAATGTCCTTCTTAGCTTAGACACGTGACCCTCAAGCCACAAGTGGCAAAATATCACCATCTTCAACTTGGAATGAAAATTAGTGTGTTGAATTGTAATTTGAGCAATAGACATAAACTTAAGCGGGTCGTAAACATGACAGGAAAAATAATAGGCCATAAACAAAATCAATGGTGTGATCAGTATAAAATCACCATTCATAGAAAAGGAAATGCAATCGTCAGTGACACTTCTCACCCTTTGTAATTACATTTTGAGAAGATGCTATCTTGACGTTGATATAGAGTACTGATAATTCGAAATACCCTTTTCACAATTCGTTTGTTAGAAGTACAATAACTATACCGAATACTGTAACAGAAATTTGTCCATAGGAGACAGAACCCATTGTGTTTGTAGGAGATTTAAAACTTTTATATTTTTATACATGAGCAATTAATGTTGTGATGTGTAATGTATTGTGCTGTATTTTGTGTTTGGCGAAGCGAAAGGCAACTTGTCATAAATGGACAACAAAGATTATTCTATTCTTTACTATTCTATTCTATTCTATTCTATTCTAATCTATTCTATTCTATTCTATTCTATTCTATTCTATTCTATTCTATTCTATTCTATTCTATTCTATTCTATTATGTTCTATTCTTTTCCCTGTATGTATAAACACTATGGGCGAAAACCCATAGATAATCGCTCCAATAAATTTGCTGTCATGTGTATGGCCCATGCAGTATCAGACCAGCGCCATATGGTTTATATTTTGTAATGTACGGCACGGACATTTTGTCTTTCAGGAAGTATCCACCTAATCAGTTTAATCCGAACGAGCTCGTCTTAATTGAGAAAGATCCTCGCTATGACCTAAGACCAACAAACATGCTACTCGTGGAAAACGCCACCGTGAGACCATGATCATAACTAGGGTTACTCCACGCGCAAGATGCTGCAACCCGTTAGAAGTTGCGAGACTGGTTAATATCACTCGTTCGTTTTCAAACTCTTAGCTCACAATGTCTTGTGTTCAAGGTAAACTTGTCCTCGGTGACGGATTTTCGGACTCTAGGACTTTTCAAAACATTGTACTCCACCCGTGTGTTGTTCATTTTTTTTTTGCTTTGTTTGTTTTTTAGTAAATAACGTCTCAACTGACCCCATAGCGGTAGCACGGGGTTAGGGTTAGCAGCCATTTTGAATGAGTAAATAAGGTCACCGGACATTTTGAATTTCAAGTATGGGTAAATATTGGATAATTTGTTTCTCTTGTACGAACTTTTCCAGCATGACCCCTAAATTTTATTCTGGCATTCTATTCTGGCATTTTATTCTGGTTCCCTAGGGGAAAGTTTGGGGAAAAGTTTAAGCCTTTCATTTTCGAGGCACAACCTTCGCTTGATCAAGGATCACCGATGAAGGTTCAGGGTGGAACCATCATGTTCTTTTGAAAAATATAAGATGAATGTAAATTAATTTTTTACAATCTGTAAATTTCAGCTGAGCTAATTTATGTCCTGAAAGTTAGCGACAACATTTCATAAAATATTTATACAATAAACAAAAAATGAAATCATATAGTGTATATGGAAATATAAATAAACATTGTATATATAAATATATATATATATATATATATATATATATATATATATATATATATATATATATATATATATATATATATATATATATATATATATATATATACTCATGCCCATATTGCTACATCCTAGTTACGTTCACCGTAAAATATCAGCCGTGATATTTCACGGTAAACGTCGAGATATGCACGATGAACGTCATCAGTTTTAGAGTTTTCCCCGAACTACATTGGCAGTTTATTGGTAAACAACGTACACAACAACAATGGCTGCCACTCCCCGCCTGCGAAGCGATGTCGCCGGCTTAAAAACTTGAATAGCTTCGAGGAACACGGTCATTTCTGATTACAAAATACGGAAATAACATGTTTTGTCTTAAATAAGGTCTCAACTGACCGCATAGCGTTAGCACAGGGTTAGGGTTGGCAGCCATTTTGAATGAGTAAATAAGGTCACCAGCCATTTTGAATTTGAAGTATAGGTAAATATTGGATAATTTGTTTCTCTAGTACCAAATTTTGCAGCGTGACCCCTAAATTTTATTCTTGCATTCCGAAATGGAATGGTGTAAAGGTTTCCTAGGGGAAAGTTTGGGGAAAAGTTTAAGCCTTTCATTTTCGAGGCACAACCTTCGCTTGAGCAAGGATCACCGATGAAGGTTCGGGCAGGAACCATCATGTTCTTTTGAGAAAGATAAGATTAATGTCAATTAAAATTTTTACAATCTGTAAATTTCTGCTGAGCTAATTTATGTCATGAAAGTTAGCGACAACATTTCAAAAAATCTTTAAAAAATAAAAAAATGAAATCATATAGTGTATATGGAAATATAAATCAACATTGTAATAGGTCTGCCGTATATATATATATATATATATATATATATATATATATATATATATATATATATATATATATATATATATATACCCATGCCCATATTGCGACATCCTAGTTACGTTCACCGTAAAATACAGCCGTGATATTTCACGGTTAACGTCGAGATATGCACGATGAACGTCATCAGTTTTAGAGTTTTCCCGAACTACATTGGCAGTTTGTTGGTAAACAACGTAAACAACAAAATGGCTATTGAACAGAACAAGCCTGGTCACACTGCTGATTGGCTTTTACGGACAAAATTGCCGAGATTAAGTAACATTTTTGCGACTTCAGCGTCATCAATGTGAAAAAAATATCCTAAGAATGAAAGTCAGAGTTATGATGTGGTAATAAATATCTGATACAATGGGCATAGAAATATGACATGAAATTCATCCTCAACGCCTTCTGAACATATTTCACAAATTCTATCTTCAATATCAATGCCGATATGACTTCCTTTCTTGACTCTTAAACCAAGACATGAACATCTCATTCTTGCCAACTCATGCTATATTTTGATTATGTAATTCCAAGCAGGTAGTTTTTTTCCGGTACGAGCATGCTTTTATAATTACGGTATGTACGGAGTTTGTCTTTTGTACGTACGTCACTGTACCATTCCTGTTTGCAAAAAAAAAAAAATAGACACACGTAGAAACTCAGCTATAAACGATGAAATATCTCCCATCCCTTGTGATAGCCAGACACTGCCATAACCATATGAACATAAAATATTTTAAATCTCTGAGGCCCATGATTTGTGCCCATTCTCATCAATTGAAAACATCAATTTGTATGCATGTGCAGCCATCCTGTCTTCTTTGATTTGACCAATATTTAATACATTTTGTGACTGAATTTACATAAGTATGTTAATTAATCTTTGAATAACCCTATTGCGCAGTCTGAAAATATGGCAATATCACCGGCATGAAGTAAAAGATTACCTCAGGCACCTATGGAAATAACCAGGTGATTGAGGTAGAACGCGCCTCAGGGACAGATATTCGGACTCTCAAACTTTTTCAATTCTTTTCTGATCTACCACTTGTGGGTGTTCATTTTAAAGCTCTTGGTGTAAAAAAAAATTTTATCAGTTTAGTTTTTGGAAATTCGAAAATTTTATTTTTCTCCGTATAGTTAACACAGGGATGGTGGCCATTTTGAATTTTAAATAACGGTAAACCTTGAGTTATTTGTTTCCCTAGTACCAAACTTTGCACGGTGACCCCCGATTTTTATGAAAGTGAATGGTTGAAAGATTCCTTAAGAAATGTTTGAGCAAAAGTTTAAGTCTTTTACTTTCGAGGCGAGAACAGCACTGGACTGAACACACTACCTTGTTTTACACCACTGCTGCAGTAAAAATATTTTGATATGCTCCATTAAAACTAACACAAGATTCAACATAACTATACATACATTTCACAATATTATACATTTTGCCGGATAAACCAATCGACTGCAGATTGAAAAAAAGCATTTCAACAGAATCAAATGCTTTTGCAAAATCTACAAAAAAACAGTAAAATTTCACCATCTTCTTCTCGACGGTCAAAGCTAACGATGGTACACCCAGGGTGGCCTCGTTCCACGGTAATCCACACGCAGTCTCGAACCTCTCCCAATTAAGCTACAATAAAAAATGTATTATTGCACACGGTATCGGGGTGGGCAAGGTAAAGTCCAGCTTGAGCATGATATGCAAATAGCATCCGTATTTTCAGCCCATCTGTATACTTTTCATTTAAAAGTAAGCCATATTTAATTTATGCAAATTAGAAATCAAATATGCTTATTTCCGATTACAAACTTGTTTCGAGTGTAACTGAGAGAGAAATATGCAGTTACTATTGGGGCTTTACCATATAAAGTCAACTTCTATTTCTTCCTTTGCAAATCTGTCATACTTTGGCGCTCATTTTGTTTATGTTATCTCGAATTGCCCTATGCTGACCGTAGAGTGCCAGTAACTGTATTTTTCAATTTGACAATCTCGACAAGCAAAATCAATTGAAAAAACTTAAGAAGCTAAAGCAAGGGTGATGGTAAAAAGTGGACCTGGTTGACGGACCGTTTTGCACGTTTACTCCCGAGCCTGGGTCTTTGAAGAAATATAGGTATTCAGATTTTTTCAAAAGAAGCTAAACAGCGCAAGCTAATCGTGGCTTAGTTTGGTTTACTACCTTCACTAAGAAATAGTAACTATGAATAAACCATCCGTTTCTGAAAAGTCGGAGCACGAATAATCCGAACTGTAAGTTTGACGAAACCATAAAATCAATGTTGTGATAGAAATCGGCATCAAATCGGAATTTAGCGAGCGCAGCCTTTTCACAGTGCCGCCATGTTAATTAGTATTTGTTGCTTAGCTGCAGCCCAGGCTTAGTTTAGCAGAGGTCATGGCTTCATTTTGATACAAACTCTACTACATATGGCAAAATCCTAATTTGCTATGTTTAGTAAGTTCAGAACTTACGTTGTTGATTCTTGTCGCGTTTTCATCATTTTTTTTTCATTTGCTTCGATATGTTTTCATGGTCAGGTATTGTCATTTTACATTTTGTAGACGAGTTATTCCACTTCGTCAGTGTTCGATAATGCATGACTTCCAACTTTACAATCGGAATTAAAACTGTTGGTAGTGTCAGTTTGGCAGTAAACAAAGTGAACTAGTAAAGCATGGTACAAACGCACCTGTTAATATACCTTCTGGAGCGTCCACACGTTGTTGTTGGCTCATTTCATTTTTAACTTATAGGTAAAGTCAAGAACTCGAACAGACAGCCATGCACCGATTTTGTCCTCAAAATGGTTGTCAGAATAAACCAACAAAGATAGTGTCAAGAATATGTGGGTCCAACCATGTGCTCGGCTTGCGATCACATGCCTTCCATGATGTTGGTGTGGACGAAGGTTTCATGATCGACAAAATAAGAGAGAATGGCCAATCGCAAATTAAGGAATCTACGGAGATTTCCTCAAATCCGCGAATAAAACCGGTCAACACAAATCAATAAACACCCTATGGCTGCCACGACACCTACCCTGACTGTTTTTAGACTATATTGTTTGGATTCGTTCTTGTCCATGATTCATGCGGGCCCAACGATGTGATCAGAGACATAATCATGAACAAAAAGGGAACAAATCTCTCGGCAAGAATGCAAGCAATCAACAGCAAAGGCAAATTATCATTCATCTGAAAAGTAGTGTCAACAACAATAAACTTAACCCTTTCATCACCATCGCTTCGCCCAATCCCATTGTTTTTTACGCAAAGTTGGACCTCTACAGTTGCAAATGGGGGAGAAAGAGTAAAAACTCCAAAACACATCAACTGAAACCATCTACTGTTGATGCATACAGCAATAGCAGCACCGCAAGAGCCTTCGGGACAGGACTGACGGTAAGTCTCGTGGTGACTGCGCAACGCAACGTCGTATTTGTCGAACCAACTGTTGATTTTATTTTGGGCACGTCCATTCGTCTTTAACATGTATGCGGCCGTTTGCCCATCCGGTGTGATTGAACTACACACTTGAAACTGTACGATGACGTTTTAGAAGTTACGCGCAACGTCAATATGATAATTACCTTTCAGGTAAGTCATGCATATCATATCTTTTGTTTGATGTTTCCGTTCAAAATGACAAAGGAAGAAAGACCTTAATATGCCCGCTATTGTGCCATTGTGACATCGGGTTTATCTTGTATAGCAGGCACTTGTAAACTAAAAGTATAATCCCTGTATTCATTATTATATAATATATAACAGCTTTTTCCATAGAATGGCTGTCAACTGTATGTGTGTTAATGTACTGTAATTTTTCTGTTTGGACGTAATACAAAAACTTCTTATACGTTGATGCTGGATTCTAAAGCTTTTGTCCGATTACATGTCATCTCATTGACCAAATCAGAATACTTAGAATAATCATGGTACCAAATCTAAAGCAGCAGTCCTCAATCTCAGGTTCTCCCATTGGCGTGGTTAAAATTGACTGTTTCTGTGATTTTCGCCTTTTTTTCATTTCAAAGACGTTAACAGAGAATAAAAGATGACATACCCGCACAACGACAATAGTTTACCGTTTAGAAGCTCTGTAGATCAACAGTAAAATTTCAAAAACTATGTGTTTATTGATTGGTTGAGATTGGTCAATTCTGACTGGAAGGTTTACATAACTTTAAAAATATACCTGCACAACAATATTTCTACAAACACATTTGAAACTTAAAATTATTAATCACAAAAGTTATAACCCTTTATTGGTATCTTCATGAAACAGGGAACATACAGACCGTAATGCTCATATGAAATTTTCAAACTACAGAAGACAGTCTGGGGAATGTATGCACAAGAAATGTTTTTGCAATTTCTAATAGGTCATTATGACAGTACTGAAATTGAGATTTGTTTGGGCAATGCATTGTAGCTGACCGCTATCTAATAAACAGCTATGGGTAGCTGATAGCGTTTAAACACTAATAGCTTGAAAAACTGAGCAGTAATGTTGTTCAGCACCACTGAAAATAGCTGAATGGCTGCTTAAATATCCCCTGCAATGCCTAATAAACAGTCACATTTGAATAGCTGCCAAATTTAGCCGTAATGTCTTATAGACAGACACAACTGAACAGCTACTAAATATCTCAGCAATGTCTGATAAATTGTCACAGCTGAATAGCTGCTCAATATCCCTGCAATGTTCACAGCACAGCCGAATAGATGCTAAATATCTCCGCACTGTCTAACCTACAGTCACATGTGAATAGCGGCTAAATATCCCTGCAATACCTTATAAACAGTCAAAGTTTAATAGCGGCTAAATATATCCGCAATGTCTGATAATAGCGGCTAAATATCTATGCAATGTCTAATTAACAGTCACAGCTGAATAGCGGCTAAATATCCCAGAATTTGCTTATTTCGGCAATCTAGCTATCTTGCACTTTTGTGGAGTAGTTCAGCGGTCACATTTTTCAGATTTACTTTTTGATTTCGGAAATGTAGCATGGGAGAATGCTATCAATATTTGCGTAATGTTTAGAACTTACAGGAATTAGTTTTACATGACGCCTAAACCCATTGTTTGATATTTGCCCGGTATTTGTTGCAAAATTGCATCGACAAAATCCAACTATGATTTCACACTGGAAGGTCAACAATAAATATTATTGCCTGAATACATGGGTCTATGTGCCCGAGAGCAGGTGACAATTTGCCCGACGCCAGGAGGCATATAAAACCATGTATTCAGGCAATAATATTTTTATAATATGCCTCTTCACAGTTAATGCTATCTGACATTTAGTTACATGCAGGATATTTTCAAACAATTTTACCATTATCGACCAGTATCAAGCAGATTTTAACGAAAGTCAAAATAACAGCAAGCGCATGGATAGTTTACATCTAGCGTTAAGCGTCTACTTTGACGTCGAAAACGTCGAAGGGTAGTCTGGTTCCCTGACCCATTTTCCCCGGTAGAGGGCGAGGGGAAAAATAGGGTCGCGTACCGCAGGTGGCAGAAGTTGCAAATGAAAAATTACCTGAGGGCAGCGCTGCCCTTAGGGCAGTTCAGAGCTGAGTAGGCATGTGCACCACATCCAATGACGTCACTGAGGAACTGTATGTCTGCCCTGAGGGCAGTTCAGATAATGCTGCCCTAAGGGCAGTTTGGCAGATAGGATAGGAAATGTATGTCTGCCCTGAGGGCAGCTATAATGTATTGCTGCCCTCGGTAGCTATACACTATGTAATACTTAATGCTGCTCTTAGTCCAGATTGGTAGATATACACTATCCAATACTTTAAGGATAGGATATATAAATATGTCTGCCCTGAGGGCAGCTTAGATATATTGCTGCCCCCAGGGCAGATTGGTAGATATACACTATGCAATACTTTAAGGATAGGAAATGTATATCTACCCTGAGGGCAGCAATATGTCTGAGCTGCCCTCAGGGCAGACATACATTCCTATGCTCAAACACCTTTGTATAATTCTATATCTATTAATCTGCCCTGAGGGCAGCAATATATCAGAGCTGCCCTCAGCAGACATACATTTCCTAAACCAGATACCAATCTGACCCGAGGGCAGCAATATATCTTAGCTGCCCTCAGGGCAGACACACATTTCCTATGCTCACACGTCATTGCATAATTTTGTATATCTATTAATCTGCCCTGAGGGCAGCAATATATTAGAGCTGCGCTCAAGGCAGACACACATTTTCTATGCTCACACATCATTGCATAATTGTATATCTATTAATCTGCCCTGAGGGCAGCAATATATCAGAGCTGCCCTCAGGGCAGATATACATTTCCTATCCTATCTACCAATTTGCCCTGAGGGCAGCAATATATCTGAGCTGCCCTCAGGGCAGATATACAGTTCCTCAGTGACGTCACTGCATGTTGTGCACATGTTTCCTCCGCTCTGAGCTGCCCTTAGGGCAGCGCTGCCCTCAGGTCGTTTTTCAGTTGCAACTTCTGCCGCCTGCGTCAGGTACCGGGTAGCCATTTTGAACAGAATTTTGTTCAAGATGGCGGAGGTTAGTCACCTGACAGAACATGCTACAACAAATATGGCTGCTACCATGAAAACGCCGGTCAAAATTCGACTGGATC
>LD343100.1:180246-241637 GCA_001465055.1 Ptychodera flava
CTTCTTCTCCAGAACCAACACACCGATTCCACTGAAATTAGACATGTAACATCTTAAGTGTGATCTCTTTCAAGTTTGCAAAGGGCGTTTTGATCGGTCACGTGGCCTGGCCGCCATATTGGATTTTTGCGAAAATCGTGATTTAATCTTTAAAAATCTTCTTCTCCAGAACCAACACACCTACTCGACTGAAATTTTACATGTTACATCTTAAGTGTGATCTCTTTCAAGTTTGCGAAAGGCGTTTTGATCGGTCACGTGATTTGGCCGCCATATTGGATTTTCGAAAAATACCAATTTACTCTTTAAAAAGCTTCTTCTTGAGAAGTAAAACACCAGTTCAGTTGAAATGTTACTCAGGTCGACCTTAGGCTTATGTCTTTCAAGTTTATAAAAGACATTTGGATCGGTCACATGATTAACCGCTTGGGCCCCGCCAACGCTGCTTGCAGCTTTAATTATATTTATTTTTATATTTATTTATTTATTTCGAGAGCCAGCTCATACACCAAAAAATGTACAGAAAAAAGGGGGGACACAAACTATAAAAAAACTAATTCTAACGTAAGACCGCAATAAAGTACATTCAACCATGCAGAAACGCGAATATTTTAAATGGGAATTACATGTGGGGTGTTTCAAGAGATAAAAACAGTCAAATTCTGTTATTTTTTAAAGCCTACCAGGCTAAAGTATGTAAAGCTAAAGGCACGTGATTCGTGGAGGAAGACGCCATTTTCAAAATTTACCGTTTGGTTAACCTTTGACCGTTCGTTGTGAGGTGAGGTGAGGACGGCGGGCACACAGCGAAACGCGTTTAGTGGTATGATGACATTTCGTTTGCTTCCATGACAACATCACACACGCCTAGGTAGGTCAGTGAACAACTGATATGCTTCAAACATTTTTTCAACTTTATTCAGTCCATAAAGACATAGTCACTTATATAAATGTATGCATAAACTACAAAGGTGAGTCTTGCTGTTCTGAAGTTGTTGTAAAGCTCTTGTCGGAGATTTGCTTGACGCTGTCGTAGCGAAAAGATCATCCCAGTACAGAATCAATATACAATTTCCTTTTAAACAAAAACAGATTTTGGACTAATCAATTGTCTCCATGAAAAACGAGTCAATTGAAATTGGCAGATTCCCTAGACTTTGTTCATAAGTAATTAATTACATTCGAACTTTTCCTCCCCCCTCCATTTACTGTAAACCTTCTCTGTTGTCATTCTAAATCAATACTGATGGAATTTTGATTAGATTATAAATCAAATCTGCTTGATCAGAAACCAATCAATGCGAGCTTAGTTGCCTGCGCAGGTTCGACAGCAGTTGCGTGTTGCGACTTGTTACCATGGCAGCAAGCCAACAGATTTGGACGACCTGTAGGTGCATGTTCGAATTCTTAAAAATCCAACTGTCCTGTGCGCGACATTTATGGTGTTCGGTAACGATTCATATCAGGACAGAACCCGATGCGATACAACATTGAGCGTCGACTCGAATACGATTTGTTCTTTGGCAGAAGCACTGGCTTATTTTTAGCGATTGAATTGTGTCGATCAATACTTCGGGAAAATTTCAGCACATAATCAATACCATATAATCATAACGAAGTGATTAAAATACCTTTGCAAATGTGTTTAAGTGCGTGCTTTGTGTTTTTCTCAAAGGACACAAAAGCAGAACATATACATTTCGCATGTTGAGGCTTGTTCCTTGATTATATTTAAGCAATAAAGCACACCCAGCGATGGTATACCACGAGATTTTGACCAGTTCACGACATATATGCACGAGCGATAGCGAGTGCATATATAAAGTGAACTGGTCAAAATCGAGTATGCCAGCCGTGGTATATCGCCAATATACCACTGTTCTCTTCATGTCTCGACCAATCAGATCGCTGTATTTGCACCATCAATATACTGGTATGATGTAATATCGTTTATTTCACTCCCGCTGTTTTACAAAACGAGCATGAGATATGGTTTACTTCTTCATGCAGAAGTTATAGATTTAGAATTTGATTTACAAAGAGATTAAAATCCTGGTTAGCAAATTGTCAAAACTTGTTTTGGAAAAATCGCTATAGCTCGTGACAGTGTGGTCTGAAAAGTGGAGATTTCTCGACGACGAAGCAGGCGACCACTGGTGAGACCGTACGCGTTTTCACTACAATGACGTCTACATTTCATGGACCGTTAGGCTGACCTTTGTACCTCGAATGGACATAGCCAGGAACCAGCCCAGGATCAAAGCGGTGTAGCATGTTGATGGTTTCCATAGCAATTGCACACAGCTTTCGGTCAGTCAAGGTCATACAACACCAGCTACAATCTGCCTGCGTATCAAGCTCTCGTCACCAATATGTATTTGGTTCAATTTTCTTACACACATACGCAATTCTTTCTTTCGCCAAATTATAAAATTACCAACGGTCGCTCAGCGAGTTCCGCACCTTAAAGATTGAATATTAGATATTCCTTAGATTTTTATAGACTCGGACGTCGATAAGGAAATTGCCTTAAGAAATTTTTCAAACTTTTATTGTCATCCTGTCTCAATCTTTAATGATTAAAAAAAGTACCTGGTTTTCTGAGCTTTTCCTGGTTTATATAATTCATTTCTGCTTCATTTAGCAAAGGGTGAATAATGGCTTATATATTCGTCAAAGCTGCACAAGAATTTCAGAAAACTATACGGAATTATGTAGATTTTAAAACCGATAACTTCTACTGCTTTTAAACGCCAATAAAAACATAAAAATAAAACGGTTTACTTGTCGGGGATACAGGTAATTGTCGAAAAGTCAAAGCTTGTTTTCACGAAACCTCTGAGGCTTGACGCTTTGCAAGTAAAAGATGCGTGGTGTATTTAGGAAGACGCCATTTCAGACTGTAGGCCAGCAAACTTACCCTTCGGTTAACCTTTGACAATTCAGTATCAGATGGTAGACACCAAAAAGAATATTCAAACTCTTTGAACTATATAAAAATAATGGAGTTAAGATTTCGATGAAAAAATTAACTATTGGAAATAGAATATTTATTGGACTTCACTGTAAAGGACGTGTGAACCTTTCCTGTTAATCTGCGGCGCTTAATTTAAATATTCTCGATTGCCGTTTTTAAATCAAATATCATGCAATTTTTCACATCACAGCCCGAATGAATTCTGAACTGTTTGTGCAGAAACGACCCCATGGACAATCCTCGGCGATTTACGCCTGCGCATATTCTACAGCTGGTGCTTGTTGTAGCTTGTTTCTATGGCAGCAAGTCAACAGATTTGGTCAACCTTACGACGCATGCTCAAACGCCCCTACATTCCAACTTTCCTGCGCGTGATACTTTCGCATGCCCTTTTTGAGGTAGCATAACTTTGTTATGTAAATTCAATGTAGAGAAATAAACATGGGCATATTAAAGACAATTGTTAAAACATTTTTCAGAACCAACGAATAATTCCCCTCGATCACATTGTTACTTGTTTGAAATTTATGAAAAAAAAATCAACACACAAGGAGGAAATCGTTATGAAATGACAAGATCTGCAGAAGTCACAGTTTGGCTGTGCAGCAACTTCCCTTTTAAAGTATTGCACATGAATTATGCTAATACTTACCTCAACGACAATATTGACCTGACATGTGCGTCGAGGCAGTAATGCTTGAGGTATTGCAAGATATTTTTTAAACGCAGTAGATAGTGTTTTGAATTGAAACAGAAAACAATATGCTCAAGAATATGGAGAAAGACGTCATGGGGTCTTGTAGGATATGTGGCAAGTTGCAGTTAGTGTCATGTGTGACCCTTGTTCGGATGCAGCAGCTAGTGCGTGTTGTTGTTACGGTGACCTGCTGTATATTCCAGTCAGGTCAAGCGTTATTGACGGAAGCAATAGTGTTTATTCAAGAAAAAAGACTTGATGAAAAAAGTAATAATTTTGCCAGTGTTCTAGAAACATGATATGTTATTTTGGAGGTGATTCGTCCGGTTTCATGACGTGCTAATTTTTCCATGTTTGATGTAATATGTTGGCAGTTTGCTAAATTGTGGGCAAACATGCTTCCAGCTTTCACAACATTACGCAAATACTCACAGACATTTTTAGATCTACACTCTAAGAGTCCCAAATGATACAAATTACAAATAGACAGCTGGCTCTTGTTTTTTTGTGCAACCGGGTCAGTCTGTTGTCTACCTGTTCTACACCTCGGTGACAACAGTTTAGAGATGCAGGCTGTGATAAGATGATCTGTGATGTTTAAGTCATATCAATATGAAAGTGATACACTTCTCTAGCGATGCAATCATGCAAACTTCTGGCAATAAGTATGCTAGCTTATCTTGAGCTGACTCAACTTATGTTCTCATGGCATTGCACAGATTAAACTTATATTTGAACGTGGTTAGTTAGGAAGGAAGTACAGAAGCCCTTCCTTACACATATTTGGCGGTCAGACGGCCTAACATATATAGTTATTTTTTTCCATGGATATGCATTTTAAACTCGTGCTCCATATCTCCCTCTCCCTCGGCTTGGATGTTGACTCTCTCTCTCTCTCTCTCTCTCTCTCTCTCTCTCTCTCTCTCTCTCCTAAATAACGCTCTATCCTAAACACCATTTGTCGTTGAAATTTTGGAAAATGTATTTTAAAAAATACCATGACGGAGGAATGACTGCTTGTGTTTGAACCCTACCTGCGAACACCACTTGGTGATTATTCTATGGTAATTGAACCTTGAAAATACAAACTAGATTTTCATGAACATTTAAAGTACTGTTTATTTGGAGATAGAAATATTAACAAACAGCTAAAACCTTTTCAAACAAAACTACCGTGGCTGCTGGCTGTAAAATCTAGCGACGAATGGTATGAGGATGAAGACGACACTCTAAAACCGATCAGCCCGTGTCGACTAATACGTTATGTACTTGAGGCGATCACGTTAACTGTTTCATGACATTTGACCTTTACCACTTGAGGAGACACAGCCAGAAACACCGGCGTGGTCATAGGCCGGTAGACAGTAGACAATTTGAGCTGGTCTCTATGACAATACGATGCAGTCAGGTCATTCAGCTTCACAAACCGGACACTGTTACACCTGAATCCAAGTCAACAACATGTTGTGTTCATGTCTTTTCATGAAGTTGTATAAAACAGTCCTCGTCGATTGTTCCTCTCAATGGCAAAATGAAAACATATTCCTACCGTGCACCTTGTGGCAAGAGCCATAACACCCGCACTTAATACTACACATGATACTTTTCTTATGTAAGATAACTTCCATTTATATAAATTTATTTGTCTACAGGATTTTCGTTCGTCGGTGTAAATGAGACAAGCAAACATCGATTATATAAAACATAAAAATCCATTGCATGCTTAAAATTCCATTCTCTCTCTGTCTGTCTGTCTGTCTGTCTCTCTCTCTCTCTCTCTCTCTCCATCTAAATAACGCATTATCCAAAATATCATTTGTCGTTGAACTTTTTGAAAATGTGACATTTCGACTCTAGATGCCATTTGAATTTTCTTAAATATCTACTTCTTTTCTTTTTCTGTTAGCAAAGAATGAAAAAGTAATTTTCAGTTACAGATAATGGTTGCACGCAATCGCATTAAATCATGCTATACGGCAAAGACTTCGCAGTCTTCTTCACACTTGTTGGAGCCGAAATATTTGTCGCATATTCACAATTCGTTTTGGTGGATCCGCTGCATCAAAATACCATTGATTTACGGGTAATAACCATTCCGAAATTGACCAGGTTATGATCGAATAGTATTTACTGTACATTCATAGTGTGGGCATCAGTAATTGACCTAGAGGCCGACACTTGACCTGTGAGCCTGGAGCTTAGATAGGCAGACACCTGCATGCTAACACCTGCAAATGTGTACAATGTGGAATTACTTAGACCAGCAGAGACTCATAACAACGGTGTTTGTTGTGGCTTGTAGCTATAGAAACACGCAAACAAATTTGGCAGACCATAAGGCACAAGCTCAAACGCTCGATTCCGCCATTCAAACCATTCTGTCTGTTGTAATGTCATTATCTCTACATAAGTTAATTTAGGTGTTGAAGAATATTATAGCAAGGCGTTCCGTCGTCCATGCTGTAAAAAGGACAAGAAAACCTAAGATTTTCTAAGAAGGATGAAAATGATGTCACTTCATCTACTTCAAAAAAGTGGTCGCGAAAAATAAACAGATCAGGCTTAATTTGAAAAAAGACAATTGTCTGGGTTTATAGGAGAACTCGAAAGGTATTTGGAAGCGGTGTAGACAAAGAGTAGACAGGCTTACCCGTACTCTAGTCTTTAATCTCTCACGTTTTCTGAGATAATTTCAAACCGTAAGACCCCGCATGTCGCAAATCATCAGGTTGTTTGTGCTTGTTGGGGAAAACGACAAAACAGATGAAAACAACTATTCCCATGTATGCGATTAACACAAAGCGTCAAAGTTTGAAAAAAACATGTTGCTGTACTTCACTTATTGTCACATAGTTAAAACAAAAACATCATTATTTTCTTCCAGTCCGAGAATATCATAAATAAGGTGTGGTGGATGAAGCGATATGACTAAAATTACATAGACAAAATCTTATTTTGGCCATGTATTCCCTTGTTATCTATCTGCAAATGCTTTAGCACCCAAGTAAAATTTGGAAAACCGGAAAATTTATCATATGATAATTCACAGAGACACTGTAGTCGACGGGGCGCTGATCAGCAGCTAGCACACCATATGAAATCGAATCCCCAAAATATCGTGTCGTTTTGACCGCATTCACGGATTTTGTATCAATGAACGTTTGCAAACGTGACCCTAGATATCATCATTAAGTCAGTAGTTGAATGCGTGCCGTGAGTAAATTTAATATGTTGATAGGTTGGACAAATTATCACTGTCTTCAGAGACAAGTTGCACATACTGTAGCACTATGAATTTCGGCGAGGGGAGAATATACTTGGGGTCGGGAGTTCTCTTAACACTCATATGTTTACAATGGTTTTCACTGGTCCGATTAAGTAAACCCACACGAACAAACAAACATACAGGAGGGGCTTTGGGTGTGCAGTCCTCCAACTTGTACAGTGGTAGTCTAAATGGCTCCTCTGCTTCTTTGCTAGTCTTTATCCCACAACAGTAGCTTTTGAAGTATGAGAGCTGATCACTGCATTCGGTCACGTTTTTCCACTTCAAATTATTTAAAGGAAGGTTTATTTACTCACACAGACATTAATCGACAACTGGATAGCAACAAAACGTTTCTCTCGCGAATGAATATGCTGACACCTAAACGTCAACAGATTATCAAAAGGAAACATCTAGAATAAATATACAGGATGACGGTTATTTTTATCTTACAAACAAACAACACAATGGTAGTGAAACTTCATCTCAAAAAGACAACAATATGCTCATGAATATGGAGAAAGATTTCATGATGTCTTGTAGGATATGTGGCGAGTTGAAATTAGTGTCAAGTGTGACCCTTGCTCGTATGCAGCAGCCAGTGCGTGTTGTGGTGAAGTTGACACGTTTCGACAAGAGTCTATATATTTGCCATCTTTCCATTTAAGGTAGTATGCGCCTCGAAAGTGAAAGACTTAAACTTTTGCTCAAACTTTCCTCAAGGAATATTTCGAATATTTCATCGTACATTTGTAGAAAATCAAACATGATGACCCCCGTCTTTTTTTCTCTAATATTTAACTATTCTCCATATGCCATAATTCAAAAATTCCCTGGGGACTGTTGCTCTCTAGCCTGATCTTGTGTACATGTATGTTTCACTATCAATTGAGCGTCCTATGACCAAAACTCTTCTTCAACTACATCAGAGCCAGAGATATCACTGTCACTGCCAGTATGCAGTAACAGTGACACTACCCGTAGGCAGTAGCAGGGCAGTAGCTATATTAACTTTGTAGTTTTGACAATATTTTTGCCAACACAGTCTGTGTATGTGAACCGTGCATTTGTATCATTGACAAATAATTTTCAGTCTGGACTCTAATTAAATTATCACCAATATCTAGATATTTAGATATATAGGCTTTGTTGACATGAATATTGTGTGTTTCAGCATGCTGTAGAGAGGCACAAAGAAGCTGATGCATTGCATAGAAATATTGAAAAAAGTAATTGCAGCTTCTGCCCCTTACAAGGCAAACTTGTTGTTTTTTCTAAAATTTAATGGCATTCATACATTTTTAGATTTGTTTTCGAGATGAAAGTCATAAAATGCGACAGAGCGGTTCTTGGTTTTGCTTAACATTAACATTAGAACCATTGGAAGACATCAAAATGTTGGGAGCTAAAATATTTTCAGATCCCTTACAGGCAGAGCTAGACTTTCGAGTCCCAATCGACTACCCCCAAATTTTTTGAATCCCCCTGAATTCTTCCAGCCCCCCTCACCATTGTTAACGCAGCCTAATATCACCTGGAAAATACAAACTTGATATTCATGAAGCTTTTAAAGTACAGTTTACATAGAGATATAAATATTAACAAACAGCCAAAACCTCCTTTAACAAAACTGCCGTCTCTATAGCAACACGACGGAGCTAGGTCCTTCAGCCAACCTGCTGCACAAACCGGACACTCTTACACCTGAATCCAAGTCAACAACACGTGTGTTCATGTCTTTTGCTGAACTTGCATACGCAGTCTTCGTTATGGGTTGTGCCTCTTAATGGCAATGCAAACCTAGTCCTACGACCTTGTGGCAAAGGCCTTAACACTCGCACTTAATACTACACGCCATGCCATTTTTATGAGATAACTTCAATTATATATGAATTTTGTCGTCAGGATGGTCTCTCTCTCTCTCTCTCTCTCTCCTAACCACCTATCTACCTAAATAACGCATAATCCAAAATATCATTTGTCGTTTAAATTTTAGAAAATGTATTTAAAACAATACGATGGACATTTCGATTTTAGATTTCACTTGAATTTTTTTAAATATCTACTTCTTTTCTTTTTCTGTTTGCAAAGAGTGAGAAATGGGTTACTATATCGCTACAGATAATGGCTGCAAGCAATCGTATCAAATCATGCCATACGGTAAAGACTTCGCATTCTGCCTTATATTTGTCAAACATTTACAGTCCGCTTTGTTAAATCCGCTGCATCAAAATACCATTGATATATGGGTAAAGGCGCCATCCCGAAATTGACCACGTTGTGTGACCGGGCTGTGTTCGAAGAATATAACATTTACTCTATAGCGTGGACATCGCTAAATCGACCGAGAGGTGACCCTCTGACCTTTCAACCTGTAGCTTTGATAGGCAGACACCTGCATATGATAAGAGTCTTGTTGACACTAATTTTGTTTCTTAACTTTGATAATTGAGCAGAGTATTTTGGTCATCAGAGAGCGGACACCCTGAGACGCTTTTGACATTTAGATCTAAGCGAGCAACAACGTCACTTCCCGGCATTCTCTGTAATGGCTACCCGTTCTGTTGAGAAATTTCTGTCAGTTTGTCCAATGCCATCTAGTTCGCTGTGTACATTCGACTTGTTGATGGATACAGCATTTTGCCTATATTATATCTGACGATAATAATGTGTCTTTTTATTTCATAAAAATATCAAGTTAAAGATGTTGAATAAAGAAACAGTTTATGAATTACATACATTTTCTTGGTACTGACTTGACCGCTGTGGACACACAAGAATTGTCGCCACTCTATTGGTCATTTTTTCATGAAAAATCGCCGCTAACCAGATATTACAAATCTCAGATCAATTCAGATCAATACTTGTGAAGAAAGAATCTCGAATAAACTAACAAATGTATACGATTAGGAGTTATTTGGACCCGCAGTAACTCAAGACAACTGTGTTTGTTGTGGCTTGTAGCTATAGAAATACGCAAACAAATTTGGCCGACGTGCAGGCACAAACTCCAAAGTTCAACGCAGCCGTTCAAACTTTTCTTTTTGCGTATTGTCATTATCTCTCTACTTCACTTAATTTAGGGTTTGAAGAATATTATAGCAAGGCGTTTAGTCATCGATGCTGTAAAACGACAAGAGAAACCTACATTTTCAACAAAGAGTAAAAATGAATCAGAAGTAACTTCATCTCTTTCAAAAACGTAGGTAGCGAGCAATAAACAGATCAGGCTTTAATTGAATTCACAAATTAAAAAAAGGCAGTTGTCTTGGTTTTCAGGCATAGTGAAAAGGTATTTGGAAGCGGTGTAGACAAAGAGTCTAGAGGCTTACCCGTACTCTAGTCTTTGACCTCTCACGTTTTCTGATATAATTTCAAACTATAAGACCCCGCATGTCGCAAATCATCAGGTTGTTTTTGCTTAGCGGGGAAAAAATCAAACAGATTAAAACAGTTGTCCACATGTATGCGATTAACACAAAGCGTTGGTGTTCTAAATTTGAAAGAAAATATGTTTCCATAAGGTATCTTTTCTCACATCGTCAAGCTGACTCACACAAACACATACTCAACACACATTTTTGCAGTTTGAGACTATCATAAATAATTTGTGGTGGAAGGAGCGATGTGACTAAAAATACACAGACAAAATGTTATGGGGGTCCTGCATTCCACTGTTATTAATCTCCAATAATTATCTGCAAATCAAACATTTTCAGTGTGTCCCAGAATTATCCTCTCATTGTGACCGCATTCACAGAATTTGTATTAATAAAGCGTTTCCAAATGTTCACCAGAGTTTATCATTAAGTTAGTGGTTGAATGTATACCGTGTGTGAATGTGTCCATTGACAATTGTCACTGTTTTCAGAGACAACATACACATATAGTAGCAGTCTAAATTTCGGCGAAGGAAAAAAGCACTGGGGGTTGGGTTCTTTGTACACTAAAATGTCAACAATACTTTGCTGGTCCGATTGAGTAAACCCACACAAACAAACAAACACAGACGGGGCGAGGCATTCGGTCTTCTCTACTCCAACTTTTGCACTGGTTGTTCAAACCCCACCCGTTACTCTTTATCAGCCTTAATTGCTCAATAACAGCATTTGAAGTATGAGAGGTAATTACTGCATTCGGTCACGTTCTTCCACTTCAAATATATAAAGGAAGGCTTCTGACCGATATTTTTCGACAGCTGGGTAGCAACTGAATGTTTCTGTCATGAATAAAAATGCTGGCATTTAGAATAAATATTCAGGATGACTGGCTTTTTTTTTACATCCACAAGAGTCTGTGTATTTGTCATCTCCTCCATTTAATTTCGGTCCGTTAGGACACAAAAACAAATAGACAGCCGAAGAAAATCAACTTTTATTTTTAAGAAGCATTATCCATGCAAACAAAAGTGTATACTCAAGATGAAAAATGTGATAAAATTACCAGATGTTTGACTTGTCACGCACATCAATTGTATATTCTCTCTCTCTCTCTCTCTCTCTCTCTCTCTCTCTCTCTCTCTCTCTCTCTCGCTTTATCAAAACATCCTTCGTAGTTGAAATTATGGAAAATTTACTTTAAACAATACGATGACATTTCGACTTAAGATGCCAAATTAGTTTCCTTAAATTTCTACTTCTATTCTTTTTCTGTTTGCAAATAATGAGAAATGAGTTACTTTCGGTACAAATAATGGCTGCACGAAATCACATTAAATCATGCTAGACGGTAAAGAATTGTTGGAGCCGAAATATTTGTCAAACATTTACAATCCGTTTTGTTAAATCCGCTGCATCAAAATACCAATTATATATATCACTGCATGAAAAGCCAATAATACTTACTGTATTTGCATGGATCATTGCCTGTATTTTAGCTGAAGAGTGCATATACAGATGAATACAGTCAAGAATCCATTGCTTGTATTCAGCAAGCCTGTATTCACGTGGATTCATGTGAACTCACGTGTATTATTCAATAATACAGTCGACTCATTAATGTGAATTTATCTGTGTTATTGCGTTTTCATGCAGTGATATGGGTAAGGACGCAATCCCGAAATCGACCAGGTTATGTTGGAATAGTATTTACACTACGTTCATAGCGTGGCGTCAGTAAATTGACCTAGAGGCCAACCTTTGACCTTTCAACCTGGAGCTTAGATAGGCAGACACCCTCCTACATATGATAAGATTCTTATGGACACTGAATTTGTTTCTTTGATAATTGAGCAGAGTATTTTGGTCAGCAGACAGAGGACACTGTGATACACTTTTTGAGATTTCGATCTAAGCGAACAACAACGTTACTTCCCGGCATTCTCTGTAAGGGCAACGCGCTCTGTTTTGAAATTTCTCTCAGCCTGTCGATGTCATCAGGTTCGCTATGTACCTTAAAAATTCTGTTGAATATATCTTACAAGAATGGAGTGTCCTATTATGTCATAAAAATATCAAGTTCAAAGATGTTGAATGAGGAAAGAGTTTCATGAATTATACTCAGTGCCTTGGTATTGACTTCCTGCCCCTCTATTGTTTACTTGACTACGACATAAACGTTTTTTTCTTTTCATGGAGAATCGACTCAGATCAACGCTTTTGAAGTAAAATTCAAGAATAAACAAACAGATGTCTACAACGTGGAGTAATTTACAATCGCACCGACTCAAAACCCAATGTGTGTCGTGGCTTTTAAATATGCAAACACGCAAACAAATCTGAGCGACCTTCAGAAACACACTTAAACGTTTGATGCTGCCGTTTTAACTATTCTCAGTATTCTGTTTGTAGTATTGTTATTATCTATATTAAACACCTATTGCCTGGTCATGAGGGCTATAGCGCTCGTCTATTACCCCTCGTGGCCGTGTGTTACCAGAAACACATCGCTATTCCCCGAGGCCGTAGGCCGAGGGGTATAGCGATGTGTTTCTGGTAACTGACGAGCGCTATAGCCCAAATAAAGACCAGACTATAGGTGTTTTATAACACACCACATGCTCATGTTGTATTGTTGTATAGTTTTTAATGTGTTTTGATATTTTGCACGGCAACAATCCAATGTGACAAGTTTACCGGGCGATGTTTCCACAGCGGTTTCAGTTGTACGTACGTGGTACCACTATCTTTCAAAAAATATTCTAAGCATACCTAGCGACATCCTTAGTTGCACTTCAATCTTTTCCGTCGATGAGCTGTTCAAGTTTCTACGCTGTTGAAATGTTGGAAAACGTTGGAAAATCTGTTTCAGAGAATGTGTCGTCACCTATCCCGGACGCACATCATGTTCTAGTCACCCGCATTGTTGCAAAGCTGCAGACGACACTACGGTCACGTGACCGGGCACTTTTCCAAATTTGGTCAGAACTATTTCCCTAGGGAAATAGCTTTTCAAAAAAAAATACCCTCTGACGTCACTTTTATCGATCCAATGGGGACTAGACGTATCTATTTTCTCGTCACGTGACGTATTCTGGCGAATCGCGATATGGAATGAGCATGTGGTGTGTTATAATAAAGTTTATTTCGATATTGAAGAAAACTATAGCAAGACTCTCCGTTATCCACGCTGTAAATTAACAAGAGAAAGTTAGATTTTCAACAATGAGGGGAAAATAAGGCAATTTTTATTGCCTTCAAATATGTTGTCGCGCATATTAAACAGATCAGGCTCCTTTGAACTCAGAAAATTGAAAAAAGGCAGTTGTCTAGGTTTACAGGTGAAGTGAAAAGGTATTTGGAAGCGGTGTAGACAGAGAGTAGACAGGCTTACCCGTACTATAGCCTTTGACCTCTCACGTTTTCTGAGATAATTTCAAACTGTCAGACCCTGCATGTCGCAAATCATCATGTTGTTTCTGCTTGTCGGGGAAAACGTCAAAACAGATTAAAACGGTGAATCAAATGTATGCGATTAACACAAAGCGTTAGTGTTCTAAATTTGAAAGAAAGCGAATTCCTTTGAGGTAGCTATTGTCACTTATAGTAGCAGTCTAACTTTTGGCAAACGGAGAATGCACTCAGGAGTTGAAGTTCTTTGTACACTCAAATGATAACAATACTTTACTAGTCCGATTGAGTAAACCCACACGAACAAACAAACAAACAAACACAGACGGGGCGAGGCATTCGGTCTGCCCTATTCTAACTTGCGCAGTGGTTGTTAAAACCCCACCTGTACTTTACTAGTCCGATTGAGTAAACCCACACGAACAAACAAACAAAAAAACACAGACGGGGCGAGTATCAGTCTTAATTCCCCAATAACAGCATTTGAAATACGAGAGCTGATTACTGCACTCGGTTTCGTTCTTCCACCTCAAATTATTTAAAGGAAGGTTTTATTTACTCTTACCAACATTTTTCGACGACGTTTCTCTCATGAATGAAAATGCTGGCACCTAAAACTTAACAGATTACGAAAAGGTTGAGCAAAAGTTTAAGCATGTTGAGGCGCGTACTACCTTAATTGCAGGAAGTAACAAACTACCAAAGCTTGGTTTATTTTTGTCTGCACATACCTACAAAAACATTTCAATACAAAATCTAGACTTGGTTCAAGTCTGTGATTTGTGAATGTTTGAGTGGAGTGAACGCAATGATTTGTATTTTGCTTTCATGTGAAACGCGCGCGTGAGTGGACGCGATGAGTAGGGTGAACGCGATGAGTGGAGTGAACGCTATACAGCGGAGTTTCACCCGGAATCACACAAAAAGCTAATGAATATTCACTATTGTGAGACATTTCGGGGAAAGCGTCTAGTGATAACTGAACTGAAACAAGGCAGGTGAAGAAATGATAACTTTGCCCCACGGCTACGACTACGATACATTTATGAAGAGGTGCTTTTGGCCATGTTTTGTTCTTTTTTCTATGTTTGATGTACAGTCGGTGAATTGTGTGCAACTTACTATCAAGTCATCATCAAATCACAGAGTGTCACAGAAATTTTAAATATACTTACTTAGAGTACAGTAGCAATTAATAAATAACTAACATGGACACCTAAGTCTCTATACATGCAAGCCGGCCATTACGAGGCCTTTGTCATCTTGAATCCAGCAACAAAATGTTGTATATGGACAATGTGTTATAAGATGACCGGAGATGCAGTGGTCATATCGTGCAAATATAGAGAGGCATTGCATGGTATCAGTCCCGCCGACCCTACTGAACAAATATGCCGACCTTTGACCTTCCCAGTTTGCGGTTGTCAATACTCGATATCAGCAGACACCTGCAAGAGTCATTGAAGGGCGCACAGCATGTTTAAATCGTTTCTATGGCGACTTCACACAGAGCTGAACGGATCAATGGCTGGAGGAGTTCGCTTTGGTGAACAACACGTATGGCTCTTCACGCACGTGATTGGTTCGAGTTTTGTCAACGTGGACTTTTTTGCTTGACTTTATGTTTGTATGTGGGGAGAGGGTTAATATTTCAAAATGTCTAGTGTTTAGTGCCACTTGTGAATTAGCTCATAAAATCATCCAGACAATGAGCAGAATTCTACACATTTACCGTCTTTCGAGAGAATTAACGGACAGGCTAGGCTAGGTTGCGATATTGTCAAAAAATGTAGCATGCTGTAGATGGCTTTGGTCGGTCGTATTTCCAAGATACACACTAACTTGTAGTACTACAGGAGAAACTTGAAGAGCATTGATAAAGTGGCTGATGATGTCACCTCGTAGGTTACAACGTTGGGAACCCAGTAAATATTTAACCAAACTATCTAACCACAAGCACAGTGCTTTAACCTCGTGTAAGTTCAGCTGCCAGTGAGCGTACTGGCGTTTTTCTATAGCAACGCGGTATCAGATTGCAGTGGCCTCAAGGTGTGAATTGAAACACTTTAAATACAAACATGGGCACTATAATCACTGCCTTCAGCCCAAATCCAGATAATGACAGTTTAAAAGATTTTTATCACACTTTGAAAATTTGTGACTGTAGTTGAGATACTATATAAACAATGTTGAGAAAGTTGTTTAGGGCCTATGCCGATGTTATTATGACATATATATTAAATTGTACGAATTTTGCCACTGTTTCGCTAAAAGTATTATTTTGTACACCAAATAGTAATATTATCATTTTGTAAAGTTCAGAAAGATTAAAAACAATAAACTCAGTGCTATATTTTGTGTAATATGAATGGAAAAAATAACAGAACACAAAATTATTGCCTTCATGCGTTTCAATGGAAGGTGTGGACTCAGGTATGGAATGAAAGACATTACGTATGCACGTAAGGAGACAATGTTATATCTTGCTCTATACATGTACCGCTTTTTCTGTCTGTCTGTCTGTCTGTCTGTCTCTCTCTCTCTCTCTCTCTCTCTGTCTATCTGTCTGTCTGTCTGTCTGTCTGTCTGTCTGTCTGTCTGTCTGTCTGTCTGTCTGTCAGGACACTACATGCCGGATCTGATAGGTTTTCTCTACAAACATGACGGAGAGGGCAACTTTTTTCAAGGAAACTTAAGACCATTCCTCCTCGAAATCAAGAATAAATATGGGGTCATCATGCAAATTTTAGTTCAGTTCATAGACTGATACAAATTTCCGAATATTTACCGACACTTAAAATATAGATAAACGCAGCCTACGGCTTTCAAAGGGGGAAATCAAAGGAAAAATATATGTCACGATGAAAGAGAAACACAAATCTTTACAAAACCAGAAATCTTTACAAAATCTTTACAAAACCAGAGCTAACACCGAGACACTCAACCTTAATCGCATAAATCTTTATTAGACATATCACACAGACAAAACTACCACAATGAAACAAACAATCGCCACAAGAAACCCATGCTGAGAACAAGATACCCTAATCAAAAAAGCCTAGTATAGTTGATGTAGGTTAGTGTGTTCATAGTTTATAGCTATGACAACATAAAACAAGTTCGTGAATTGCATAGTAACAAGTAAAAAGACATCCCTGGTTGTTGAAATTTATTGGTACTACGTTGATCTCCTCATTAATTTGTGGATTAGTGATGGGATTGTACCGGTAATACATATTGACAGCCGTGGAATTTTTAGGAGAAAAAGTAGTTGACAGCCATCTCTGTGTGTAAAGTTCAAAAGTGCACCTCTATGGCAAACAAACCAACCCACACATCAATCGAACCGGTATATAGTGATGTTTAAGAAACTAGGATTGCGCTTGTAGAGCTACCAGGATAACGCGCGAAATATTCAGTTCATCGATGAAAACCAGACGTCGAAATTTGTGCACCTCAATGTGTCGTTGCTGCTTGTGAAAACCACTGATCACTTACATTGAGTGATGCTCATCCTTATTGGAAAATTTGAGCATGCACCTACCAATGCACATGCACATACCAACATGTCAAACTGTTCAATAGAAGATTAACAGCGACAGGAAATCTCAGCTGCGTTGGTGAGCTCACTCAGTGGTACGGCAAAGTACGCCTTGATGCTTCAAAATGTGAATAGGGGCAAGGCATTTCTACTCTTTATCTCATTACTGTAGCAATTAATCCACACAAACTGTAAATAATGGCGTTGTTCCCTTTTCAGTCGATAAGATATTAATCATCTATCTACAGGAGGTTTAAAGTATCTAGACATGTAGGTGTTGGCACAGACCTGTAAACATTAAAATATTTCAAACAAACATTTCCATCTGCTAACAGTGAATGGATAATAACCGGCGTGCTGGTTAACTAATAAATTCTTAAAGAGATATTTTCTGCCGGTGCTGGCAGAATTAAGACAAGTGTTGATACTGTGTTGCCCAATTGATTTAACCCACTTCCTTAAGTTCACGCAGAGTAAGCGACATTGATAAAATTGAACAAAGAATGGAGCATGTAGTGTAATTATGGTAACAAGAATGGCAAATCGTCTAAACCAGTCGTTCAGAATATTTCCCTGTGACCCTAGGCCGCGGCAAGTGCTGATCCATGGTACCGCTGGGTATGTCAAGACAGAATTAAGAATATGCCTGTCAGTCACACTCTTCTATTAACTCGTTGGAAAATCACCATTAGTCTCTCTCTCTCTCTCTCTCTCTCTCTCTCTCTCTCTCTCTCTCTCTCTCTCTCTCTCTCGTTGTATAACACACAGAAACAGGGAACATGTGTCGAATAAATTGAATGTTAAACGGTGATTTTATCATTATTTATTGGTTATCCTTTCCTATCTGTTCAGAACTCACATGCAAATCGCGAAAGCATTAGAACGATGCCTAATTTTATGACTTGTGCGCTCAAATATTTTCTTTTCTCTTACCATCGTCTTAGTATAGGATAAAGCCCGAGTACGAGGGTTTTATCCGACTTAAAAACTATCGCCCCTAACTGATATATTTTCGTTTTCAATGTGTTTACGTCAACCGTCCCCTTTATCAATGTAACATGTTTAGGATATGAATTAAAACTTTTATTTGTGAAATAGCCTTCCAATGTAATGGAACATCCTATTAATGCCCGAGGGCACATTAATTTATGTTTGTACAACAGCAGATTTTGTGTTGCAGCTGGTTTCCGCTGTGTTACCAAATTTGAATATTAAAACGTACCAGATGTCTACAGAATATGACATGTTCACTTTTGATTGGACAGTACTTTACTACGGCGCTGTCATTCGTTTCTGGAATTTGGTGACCAAGGCTTTACGAGTAGATAAAACACCCTGAATTGAGCACCCTGATTGGTCAATCAACAGTAGATAGTTTTTAATTATTGTAGTAAGGCTACTGTGCTAAGTTCAGTATTAAATTTTGGAAGTTTCTAGGTAAAGCACAGGTCAAAGAAATCAGTCCCCTGGGGTGGGGAGGGAGGTTTTTGTGCAACGCTTTACCTTATTTGATTTTATTTATTTTGACTGTGATATTTCAAATAAAGAGTTTAACTGTAAACCGTCTGACAGCTTTCTTTATTACTACAAGTAATTATTAATTTTGACTTTGGTATTTCAAATAAAGATTTCAACTCCACACCGTCTGACTGCTTTATATATTACCGACAAGTCCTTATTTCCTCTCCAACTTGTGTATACACCACTATAATTGCTCCGAAAACATTGCCAACTTGCTAATCCGCTGTCCGTATCAGCGGATTAATTGATTAAGTCAACACCACAGCCGTCACACACGTCGGTAATATGTAAAGCAGTCAGACGGTGTGGAGTTTAACTCTTTATGTGAAATATCACAGTCAAATAAGGTAAACCGTTGCACAAAAACCTCCCTCCCCACCCCAGGGGACTGATTTCTGTCCTCTGTGGCTAAAGGTCGCTCACAAATGCACGAATTCTGGGAAATATCCAACATTGTACACAATATATTCCTTTAATGTACCTAATGTGTTTTCTTTTCATGACTAAAGAGGCAAAATATTTTAGACGAAAAATGGGAATGATCTTTGCCGAAAAGCCATCATCTCTCGGGATATTTAGCAGTTTACAATTTTGAGCGAATAGCCTTTTAAACTGTCTGCCACAATTTGCGTTTCTATGTAAATGATGATATTTTCAGCAGTCGCAAAATTTCTTATCACCTCGAACCTGTTCAACTTTGATTTTGCCTGTGAAAGAAGTTAGGGGGTTACGGAAGATAACTTTGACGGCAATATTCCCTATATTCAGAACATCACTGCAAAATATTTTATTTACGTTGATCATATTTTACAATTTTGGTATTGGATCACCTCGTTAATATTTAGCTACCACCACGAGCAAAACTCGAGTGGTTTTCATCAGCAGACGATAAGGAATCACGTGAGTTACATTTTTGGGTAAACAGATCAATATCCTTAACGACATCCAATCACGGGCTTTCTGTTTGTATATAAACAGGAAATTGGGACGTTAGGGTTTCAGAGACGCCACCTGTGGCTAAGCTGTAGAGAAGATGGCGAGGTAAGTGGCACATCTGAGAACAATATACGTAATTGTCGTTTTATCAAACTAACAAATCAATACTAAAATGTTTTGAGCAAGATCAGGAAAAAGCAGAATCTGTTATTTCTTTCAGGACACTCACATTAATTGACGACGTTATCGTCAACATCGTTCGGTTATACATGTTTACCCATCATGTTCTTTTACGTTCTTCTTCTTTTCTTTCAATGTAGATGCAAACATGTTATTACCGTGGCTATTACAATCATCCTGCATGTCTTTAGCAGTTTAGCAACCGGTATGTACATTATTTGAGTGTTTTATATGAGCTACAGAAGCGTTAAATTTTGGAAATTAACTGAATATCTATATATTTCTGAGGTATTTACACACGGACAGACTTCCATGACATTATACATATGGGTCTATTTCGATTACTTTTCGTCCATTACATAGGTTTATTTATTTGTGTTCTATTGAATATAGGTCTAAGACAAGTTTAGTCAATATATAATTCGTCTCTGTGCATTTCTTAGTTTCTTATTTGATCCGGAAATCTTCGCTTTCGCTAATATTTCGGCTTTACTATTCCCCGGGCCATCTAGTGGGAGGTTGCCTATGTTGATTTTAAGACTCATACATTGGCCTCATCGATTGTCGGATACACATTCCCTTTAATCTATGTTGGGTTCACTAATGACATAAAGTACGATTACAATGACGTGGCACTGCTGTGTAGAAGAAAAAAACATCTCGCTATCAAAAGGGTTTCTTTTCGCGTTTAACTATTTTCATATATGTCTTCTGCAGATGTAACTATTGTCAGTTACCAGATTACAGACCCGCCAACTGCTGCTGAGATAGTCTACAATCGAGTGCAAGATATGCCCATAACATTCACTGTGACCGTGGATGCTGTGTCAGTTGGTGGGGAAATAAATGGAATAGAAGTGTACTTCGTCGATTCATCGGGCGATGAGATTACTGGAACAAACCAAGATGCTGGTGGGGACGCTCCTACTGATAATGACAAAGAAGATATCACAGGAGGCTCTGGTCAGGTTAATTTGGCAGGAAACACCGCAGTCATTAATTTCGGTGATGAGGACGACTGTACTAATGCAGTCAAACTATGCGTCAAAATTAAGGGTACCGGAGTGAAGGCAAACGAAGATGAACACTGCTTATCTGTCACAGATGAATCACCTGAAGCTGGAACGACAAACTGTGCAGGTAAACAACAAAAAGTATACTATTTGCAACACTAATGAAAACATTTGAATTTAGAGTTGCATTTTAAATACTGCAAGTTCAGCCTCTTTTTTTCTAGAAGTTGGAAATTTGTGAATTTTTTCTCCGCCTCAAGCGCTCCATTAGATTAATATGATAGGAAAAATACATGATTACGAGGAATTCCCGAGTTAAAAAATCACTATTTCTATCGTTACCTAAGTCTGTGTGTCATAGTCACTACAAGCATTTTTTTATCTCTTGCATTAAACGGTCCTCCCTTTAAATTAATTGCAGTGCTCACCATAGACGACGGTAGCTTGGAAGTAACAGCGCCACCAATAGCTGATATCCTCTACACCAGGACAGACGTAACAGAAATCACACTGACGATGAAGGTATCCCCGGGGGACACCAATAGCGGACAAGTTGATGCTGTCGTGGTTTACTTTTCGGATGGGGATTCAAAGGAAAGTAAACGCGAGTCCGGTACGCTGGAGGGCACTATTCCGATTCCAGTAAACGCGGACGAGACGCCGTTGGAAAATGTCAAGGTTACTCTGAAAATGGACGCCGACTGTTTAGATTATGAACACTTATGTGCTGAAATTCTGGACGGAATCATACAGTGGAATGCTCAGTGCATCGACCTCGGCACAGATACTGGGGATGCCGGTGACAGTGACTGCTCGAGTAAGTGATGAAGATGTAAATAACTGTTTGTCCGAAATGGTGGATAGATCATATTATTGGAAGATCATTAGAATTAATAGTGCATTCGATCTAATCAATTATTTATTTATTTATTTATTTATTTATTTATTTATTTATTTATTTATTTATTTAATTGTTTGTTTATTTATTTACTTACTATTATTTGTGTTTGTTAGTTTTTATTTATTGGGTTATTTGTTTATCTATTTGTTTATTTTTTATTTGAGGTTAAATTCAAAACACCTTTATCGCATTAAAAAAGAGAAACTAAACTTCGTCAAGAAGACATCAACTTCAACATAAATATTAACTGTCACTAAGACAGCAGACAATGTGATTGATTCAAATCACATTTTGTCATTTTATCTTTCAAGCAATTCTCTTTTGAAAGAGTTCTCTCAATTAGTGATATTGCTGCTTGATACCTGTATGAAGGTGAATCTTTAACGCCAAGGTTAGATAGCATATGGTTAGTTTATTACCATAATGACTGATATAAAATTAATCTGATTTGATGTTATCTGTGTTTTGCATCTGTTGGGCGAAGGGCACCATTACAGGTAATTAAAACTTAAATTTCGTCTGTTTTCTTTAGTCGCTAGTATTGAGTCAGCCTCCTTGAAGATCACATCACCAAAGCCGTCAGATATCACGTACACCACACATGAAGACACCAAAATTACCTTTGACCTTAAAGCCACGACAGTCGACGCCGACGCAGAGGTGACAGGCGTGAACGTCTACTTTACAAACAACAAAAACGATGATACCAGAGTGGAATCAGACGCTGTTGTCGCTGGGGGCGATGCACCAACACCAGAGAACCCGGTGAAAATAGACAAGGACAGCTCGACTGATATCAAAGGTTGTGAGGCCACGCTGAAGTTGGACGAAGGAGCCTGCGCTTCTTACACCCACCTCTGCTCATCACTGTCCGCCGTTGGTGGCGTCGAAGGGGAAGAGTGTATTGAATTCGGATCAGAAGACACTGAGGCTGGAGAAAAGGATTGTGGTAAGTCTTAAATGGCAATAATTAACAAAGATTTAGTCATTACAATGCAAATTTATGATATCATAGATTTTTGCATTAATTTTTCAAGTTTTTGATTGCGCTTAAAGGCCGCACGAGAGCCATATGACCGATGTAAACACAGTATCCAAGCTATTTATTAAAATTAATACTTATTTGTTAATTATACACATCGTAAAATTTAAATATTACAGCTATGGTGACATGATGCGTCTAGATATCGTGCATGGAATCCATCGTTTTTAATTAAACAAGAAAGTCGATCACGCGCAGTTCCGACATCCTTCCCTCTCAATTCGACAACAGAGGCCATAGACACTGACAGCGGCATAGTAGTGATAAGTGGGGAGTCAAGGTTAGGGTCAGGAACATAGCTAGGGCTCAAAGGAAATTGTTTGTTAGTATTCAAAGCTTTTATATCACTTATCTTCACCCTTGACCCTGTCGTATCGCTTAGCTGTGATTGGTTGTACAGAGACTTGACGATTATGAGACAGTGCAAAACAACACATACGTGTCTCGGTACGTCAGATTTAATAACTTAATAACAATTCTGTGTACTTCTCCCTGGATTACAGAGAGTGCTGGTGTACGATTTACCATCGCCCAGTACCACGTCCTTGCAGGCTTACTGACTGTGTTCGCCACTCGTCTGTGGTAAACTGGTAAGTAACATCCACATTTTATTCACTATTCTCTTGAGAATTCACTACTTGGTCTACAAATGTGCTGGACCGTCTTGAAATTATTGAGAAAACTGTAATCGAGTACAAATCACTCCATGTTTTTGACAAATTGGAAGATTTATTTTACTCTAGCGTTAACAGACATTTTGGACTTTGTAGCCAGAAACGTTGATAAGACATTTCTGCTTACTGTAATTCACAAATTGGTAGAGCCTGGTAAGTGGTATTCTTTATCATGAAAAGGACGAATTTATACTTTCCGCGAGCAAAGTGTTTGCAACATGTATTCATTTACGATCCACTACATTACTCCTGTTGACTTTAAATGGTGAAAACTATTGAAAACTGATGTGTTACTGTTGCATTTTCGCGCTGCAGAAGCTTCCATTCTATTGACTCTAGTCTTAGTATGTACGATTCTGTAAATTATATGACTGGGTACAGAAGTATAGAGTTCCATTTCGACGCCTTCTTCCATTGAATTGCCTCTGGCATGCTCTATGACCTAGCATGCAAAACTTTTCCAGCGTACAAAGTAAAGTAAAGCGTTCCACAGTTTACCGAAGTGGTTCTTCCTTATCTTCTTCGCTGCAGTTAATTTCTTTGTTTGTTTGTTTGTTTGTTTTTCGTTTGCTCCTATATTCAGATTTATGGCATTGTTCGATCGCTATGACTTCAGAGTTTGTAGGAATTTCCTGAAGTAAAAATTTGTATTCCTGTTTTCAGGCCAATTTACCTCTCCCAACATGGCAAGACAACAGCAGTGGAATATCTGAAGCGGCAAATATACAACTTCGCCATGATGTGCCTGCAAGTCGTTAACCGATAACTCAAGCAATTTCACGGAGATGATGACAAGTTTTTAATAATTATGGACTAAAATATCCCGACAGTCCTTGTCATTTCAAAATTAAGTTGTTATTTTTCAATAACAGATTCGGACGACTTTCATGTTCAAAACGAGGCTATGACTTTATCTGTTTACCTCAGCGTTGTGGTGAACGTGTAAAGCGGACATGCATTTGATTATTACGGGACAAAACCAAATTTTTGGACATAGAATTCTCTGTCATTCCGAGCACATACGAAAAAACATAGGTTTAGTAATTATTAGCAATAATTGAAACTTTTAAATTTGGTTTAATGCAGAACACATTGAATAGATCAGATTAAGGATGACAACGCAACACTGTGTCCCATGCTTCGTCTATCAATGTTTCCTAGCAACGAACTTTCTCTGGGGTCTACACTAGTGGTCACAGCCTCGATTTCGTGAACAAAATGGTGCGTAATTCCGAAAGTGGTAAACCCTTACACTTGCATAAATTGCTAATTTTCTGAATTTATACTAGATTATCTCCATTATCATGACATTTTCATACTGACTTACAGTCTCGTAACCAAACTGTATCTCGCAACTCACTGTATTCCTGTGTTTGCAAGTGTACAAATGCTATAAAAAACTTTTAATTTGTCGATGTAAGAAAGAAAATTTGGCTATTATTGCTACAATAACCACAAAAGTGTTTTTGTCATAGCTTTGATATGTTTACAAGTGTAGCACAAGAAAATACTTGATCAGAACTTCGTAAGCACCTGAACTTTAACAACACGTTTTTCTCCGTAAATTTTTCCTGAATTCACATATTTACTTGTAAGAAGAGAGAAATTTGCACTATTTTGTTAGTAATTGTGTTTTCTTTTACCATTTGTGACGTTCAACTGATAAAAATCGGTAAAAGAAAACTTACATTTGATAGCTTTCGAAAATTCTTGACTTCATCACCTGTTTTGCTTAAAATCATGCCAAGTTGTACAGAGATTTTTTTTCTCTAGAGCAGGCAATTGTCCAGCCTGCCAATGTCGCCTATATATTTGTTTGGGAGTGCACTAGCGAGTGATATTCTCTCGTCTCGTACGATAATTAGGATGACTTCATTAGACAATTTTGTATGACTTAGAATTCATACACACGCTCTGTAACCTTGACAACCGACGTGGTGCGGATGACGGTACTATGGATGACATAGAAGAGGCCTGACTACACGCAGGCTTCATTTTATGAACGACTCCGTGCCCGACGCCCTCGACGGTCAGAATTATACTTGTCGTGTGTATTCTTATAAACCATTCTGTCATTCTTAAAGTACACCTGTGCTTTGCAAGACATAAACGTTTGACACTATCTACATAGATCTTATCGACAAAATAGCTTTAGATGAGGTATATTTTCAGTATCTACATAATATATGGCTTAACGCTTTCCACCATGTTTTTGTAGTACCTGGATGCTTTGTATTTTAAAAATACATTATATTAAATGGAACCCTGTGTGTGTCTTTTATTAAATAACACACTCGCATGAGGCATATATTCCCTGAGATCACCTATCTCGGAGGATGTGATAATCAAATCAGCCCCTTTGGTCCGTAAATATGTACAACATGGGCTTAAAGTGGTCAACATATTTCGAAGGAGCTACCTGAGGAAGGAATACCAAAGAACAAAACTTTAGCAACTTCTAAAATTTGTTTCCGACGTCCCTGCATCACACGTTGTCACATTTTTAAATTTGTCGTCTGCTCACTAAACCCTGATTGCAATCGAAAGGGCGCCAAACTAAGCGGACGGTAGTCGTTGTATATCTTCCCTCGACATTAATGAAAATGAATTTAGCCAGCCATTTTGAATTTCTCAGAAAGTATTTCACATCTCCTCTGATAGAGACAAATACGAGAGAATCTCCGTTTTAGAATTAAACATCATCAGCTCTTTTGACGAGAACCGCTTCAATGTTGTTTATAGCCCACTGTCCTTACTTTGAATTTGAATTGGGACTACTGGCCACTGCCAGCTGTGTCTTGTCCGGTGCTAGATCTGGCGTAAAAAAAAAAAAAAAAAACCGATTTATCTTCAGTGGCATACATAAATCGCTGAAACCGCCGGCTGCGCAAAGTATTGCCGTGTTTTCAATTCATAAAAACGTTGGGAAAAATAACCTCAGTGGCCCTTTCAGTTTTGTATTCATCCCCTAACACCATGTCTCGAAACTTTATAGGCTTATACTCCTTTCCTATCTAGTTGCCATGGCATCTGGTCCTGCACTCCAACACGGAAAAGACTTTGGCAAGACATTGTGAGCAATATGATTTCAACCAATTGAGTGCATCATGGGAACTCACGGGGCAGTACCATCGTTTCTCCCTTTAATTCAAACTGACTCAATTCCTTTATCACGGAATCAAAACGCATAGCATAGTACCGATGTGCCCTCCCACGCAGCAACCGTGGAATTCAGCTTTAAGTTTGTCTGGCGGTAGTGGCGCAATATTGCAGTGTTGTTACACAGCCGCTCAGAGAAATGTATAAAGTTATGGTGAAGTGCACCTTTCCTCCTTTGGGGATTCGGAGATGAATGAAATGAAAGACTTATATGTCAATTCACTCTTCAACTCCGTGTGGCCTTTCACACCATGCCCTTATTTGCCCTGGTATTGTGTATGTACCCCGTGAAAAAGGGATAATTATTCACTTCAAGTTACTACTTTTACATGTATGCATCTCCAACTTTTTAGATTCAGACCCGCCCACGCAACACTACCATGAAGAAGATCACGTGACGAGCGCCTATGTAAACTTCACACACATAGATATGTTGCAACGACCAATCACAGGCTCCGCCAGCGTATATATGCTACGACGAAAAGTTGTCACTGCAATCCGACTTCCACAGCGACGGGCAAATTTGATACCATGGACCGGTAAGTTTATTTTACACTGCCCAGTCTTTATCCACCGTGACGCTTAACCAGAGCAGATTTCAGTGCTTACTGCCAAGAAGATAGACAGACAGACAATAAGTGTTCAGATGGAGAAAATGCCATCATTATATTTCAATATTCAGGAATCTGTTGACTCTGTCTTTTCACTCACTTAATGAAAAAGTCTTTTCACTTTAATTTTTCTTACTAGTTGAAGCTTTTTTTCCCTTCATACAGGTTATTCATGATCTTAGTTATCGCTCTCACAGCGCCCTCATCTTGGCTAAATCTATGTATGGCGTCAGGTGAGTCAGTGTGTCCCGCTCAAAGGATACTGTTTTCTTGATATACAATATGAGTCGAATATCATCATATCAATTCATAGCTTGGATCCTACTAGTATCTGACTAGGATGTGACTTGTAACTGAGATCTGACCACGAGAGGGCGGCAATTGTAAGTTGCCAATAGTCTTACACAAGACGAAGGACAACTTAAACATTTTATGATTTGACCCCTTTAAAAAAGATGAATTTCCTATTGATACAGATCAGCATTTTTTTAACCACCTACATGTTCGATGGAACTACATGACGAGTCCTAGCAGTATTCAGTAATCAACTTTGTGAGTGATCGGTTTAGCTAATCTTAATTTTACATACGTGATCGAAATTAATTATGAAATTGGGGAAAATCTAATTTATATTTTGAAATATATGACAGCTCTTCATGAAAATGATTACTATCTTTTACTGTTTAATTTGTTTCAACTCCTGTACATTTTCGCCCATACAGTTTCGTTATGTATAGGTGTATGACGACTACCACAGACTATGTTAGTTGTGTGGGTGTTTAATATGCAACGTTACAATGACATACAGGATTTGAATGCTTCTCAGTGCTTGAATGCCGTATACCGTTTCTAGAATTTTACAATGACACGTTACCAGGATGAGATACTTTAATGTGAGCTTCCCGTTTGCAGTTTGATGAGCCATGAATTATCACACCGCAGCACTAAATGATTGCAATTGTACATGTCGACATGTCGGTGTGGCGTCTCGATGCGCGCCCTCTTGCGGGAACTGTGTATATGATGACTAGAGCGTATGCGGTTTTTCAGTAACGACTTGCAAACTGAAAGAAAATAGTGTTTCAGATAAAACCACGCCATAGCTACAGGGTTATGTCGGAGTGGCTTTCTAAGTCCTTACTTGGTAATGAATGGGAACAGTTATGACCTTCATATACCGTGGATCAGTTGCTCCCACGATGCATCATTGCTCTTGTCCGTATCGCGCAAACTTTGCTTGGAGAATTTTGAATTGGGTTTCCCAGACTTCGCGGAGACGGCCAGATGAGATCACCCAAGTGCAGTCTGAGACTTCGATAATAAGATGATAACATGCCGTGACCACATAACGATTTACCATGCGAGTATGAGGGTATTTACATGATCCAAGCTGAGGAGAAACTAACCACGTTACAAGACCCAACCCAACGAAAGCTGTTATCCTCAGATGTTTAAATTCCATAAAATGAACCGTTTTCAGCTATGTTGATAAAGAAAAATAACCATGATCGGACCGGGGGAGGAGGGCTGGATAAGGAAGCTATAAGGAAATCAATCAACTGCCTTCTTTATGACCAAAGATTTAAAACAGTCATTTTCGCATTGCAGGGTGTTAAGGTATTTCGCTCTTCAAAACTGAAAGAATTCACTTTTGCTCAAACTTTCCTTAAATCAAACTTTTAACCATTCTCTTTTAAAAACAAGAATAACACACGGGGTCACCGTTCACATTTGGTACTAGAGAATCAAAATACCCTATATTTACCGCTATTTGAAATTCAAAATGGCCGCCATCCCTTTGTCATTTCTATTGGAAAAATAAATTTCTTGATGTTCATAAAAATAAATCGGTAAACATTTTGTTCACTCCATGAGCTTAAAAGTGAGCCCCAACAAGTTGCAGGCCAAAAGATGTTGTAAAAGTTTTAGAGTCCTTAGTCCCCTTGGTGCATTCTACCTTTAATACTTAGTTTTGTTTGGCATCAGACACCATAACACCATCATGGCGGTGTTTTTATCGCCTGGTTCTGACGGTATCGCATTTCATGAATATTTAACACAAGTAATGATGTTTCTTGCGTGACACCTTACACGTACCGAAGACGAACAACTGAGCAAATACCACAGTTATCACTGTCTGATAATACTAGAAGCAATTTTGAACAGGGAAGTTTAACAAATTATTAAAATCGTTCGATTATTGCTTTCAGATGTTGTCATCGAAAGTTTCGTAATAACTACACCGGCGGACCCTACTACCATAGAATACAACAGGGCCACGGCTGAGACAATCACCTTTACCGTGACCGTCAAAGCGGCTAGTGTGGGAGGAACAATCAATGGCATAGAAGTGTACTTTGTTGATTCGGATGGAAAGGAAATTGACGGCACAAAAGTAGCTGCAGGTGGAAGTGCTCCTACTTCTGGGAACCCCCAAAGCATCACTGGTGACAATACACCTGTACCACTCGAGGGAAACACCGCAGACATGTTGTTTTCCAGTGCAGATGACTGCACGGCTGCAAAACAGCTATGCGCGCTTATCGACGGTACTGGCATCGACCAAGATAACAATGAAGACTGCATTGACGTCGGTACAGAGTCAGGTGAAGCAGGAGCCACAAACTGCCAAGGTAATGCATAAATCTATTTCTTGCTAGTATAGTGTGCCTGTCTGATCTTTCCGTCGTTCGTCATTACTGAATAGGTCATTAACAGTATCCCCCTATATATTTGCGAAAATTATGTGAAGCCTGGCCTATAAAGTGAAATTCCTTCAGTTACTTTCTAAAGGATTACCATCATCGGTAGATATTATCATTAAAAAATAAATAATGAATGACATAAGGTAAGTGCTAAATACTTTGATATTGCTACCAAGTAAAATCCGATCATTGCTCACGTCCGAGTTCATTTTATTGCATCAAGTTGATGATGGTAATTATTGTGAAGTCAATTTGAAATTAAATTCGAAAACGGTCAATGTTTCTACCAGCATGTTTTAGTTCACTAAATACCTTGTTTTTCAATAAATAAATGGAAATATTAATAGATGACGCAAGTCAATACCAGGCTGTTCGTTAACTATCCCTTAAAAATCAACGTATTGCAAAGTGCTCGATAAATAATAGTAACAACAACGGCAATTTATTATTTTCAAAATTTTCACATTAAACTACGCTATGAATTTTAGATATATTATATTGAACTTTATCCTGAGCCTGACAGTGGTATTGCGCTTTTTTTACAGTCTTGTATATTGACGACAACAAATTCACGATTACCAGTCCTTCTCCGTCCGCAATTGAATACACAAGAAGAGAAGAAACATCGATTACATTTGAGGCTTCTATATCACCCTACGATGGATACACCACCGGTAAAGTCGACACCGTGAATGTCTTCTTCTCGTCGGCAAACGCCGATAAACAGACGACGCCTGTCGCTGCAGTCTTGACGGGAGGGACACTAGCGATACCAGCACCCAATACCAAGATGGAAGACGCATCGGTGTCGCTGAAACTTGACGAAGACTGCAGTAGCTACACGCTGCTCTGTGTGCAGATTTTGGAGGGCGCTGTCATTGAAGACGAGGCGTGCATAGATATTGGTCCAGGAGCGGAGCAAGCAGGTGACATCGACTGTTCGGGTAAGTAACCAACATGTGTTATGTTCTACTTTTAGAATGTGATGTATAATCCAAAGTAATTTTCTTTCAAAAATGTTGGAGAAGAAAGTTAAAATCAATAGGTAGAAGGACATAATGCAAGGTGTCTGGACATTACTAATAGTCAATACATGACTGGGATTAAAACTTATGTGTTATTTTCTGAGACAACTGCACTTTTCTGGTTCCTTATTGTCCGTCGTTTCAAAGACCACGGGTTCGATTCTTGATTCATGTTAACGACTGTAAGCACTTTATCTCATTTCCAGTTCTTACGATAGATGACGAATCTTTGAAGATAACAGACCCTCTTCCGTCAACGATCACCTACAGTACAACAGAGGAAACATCGATTACCTTTGAGATGACAATATCGCCCGCTACCGGCCTGACTGGTCAAGTGGACAAAGTACATGTATACTTCTCTGACAAGGATGAAACTAAAACCGAAGCGGTCGCTGGTGAATTTGAGGGCGAATCACTCCAGGTTACCAGCGCAAATACAAAACTGGACGGCGTGGTGGCGTCTGTCATCCTTGACGAGAACTGTGCCAAGTACACCCACCTGTGTGTGCAGATTTTGGACGGGACTGTCATTGAAGATGAGGACTGCCTGGAGACTGGTACAGAAGAAGGCCAAGCCGGTGGCGTGGACTGTTCTGGTAAATACCATCAAACCTATGATAACATTTTGGTTCGGTTTTAGGGATTGACCATTATAGCTTGGGGGTTCATCAAAATCAGTAAACACATCGGCAGAGTGAAAACTCTATTTTGTCAGAACCGATGCTATTCCACACATGCTTGACTACTGACAAAAATAGTTTATTTCCCAGAGGGAGGCAAGCTATGCCTGCTCAAGGCCGGCGAAAATATGTTCACTTGTTACTTGAAACATTCAGTACGCACATCGAGGCACTTCGACTAGACATTGAAAGCTCTGAACTGATGGTTATTACTAGTGTCAAACACGATGTCAGGATTTGATTGTGAGCAAAATTTTTCCAATCTTCACTTTGCAGGGAGTTCCGGCTTACTCAATGCTGTTGGAAGATTTAGCATCCTCATCGGCGTATTGGTTGCCATGACGACTCGATGGATGTAGACTTATGGTAGGTTCTCTACTGTCTGTGGTTATAAATGATAGCATTTGCTGATTGTTATTAACATAAATTATTATACCTCCAGATGATCAAAATAGAAAATGTCAGAGGATTGAATTGTATTTATTTATAAATGATTCCATCTCTTTATTCATTCATTCATTCATTCATTTATTTATTTATTTATTTATTTATTTATTTATTTATTTATTTATTTATTTATTTATTTATTTATTTATTTATCTCTAATTAATTAATTCATTAATTCATTCATTCATTCATTCATTCATTCATTCATTCATTCATTCATTCATTCATTCATTCATTCATTCATCCCAGTAGCTTGCATTCTAATAACACTTGGTCTTTATATTATTTGAACCATGCAACCTGAAATAATGATCTTTAAAAGTATGAGAAGAGTCAGGAGTCATATTTTCAGGTGTTTGTCGGCGTAAATTGACTTGAGTCTCGCTTTAGGGGCTACCCGCTATTCCGAATACAATAAACTTTGAAGTGTAGAAACTGAAGAAAAGCAACACCGATGCTGATCGTTTCCCCACAAGGCTGGTTTCAATCAACCCTTGATGTAGTTAATGTGCTCGCTGACGTATATCGACATTCCATTAGTGTTGTCACTTTTGTTAGTTGGTCTTCTGTAGGGACTTCGGTGTCAACATCTGACAGAAAGCCTGTTTTTTTTCTTACATGTTCAAACATAGTTTTTCGTTTCCAAGGTAAGAATAATAGTCATGACATATCCACTGTGTCGATAACATTTTTGAGCAACTTCTCCTTGTGATGTCTTCACAGAACTGACGGAATATCTGCAGCTGCCTGCTGATTGACTATCTTGAAACCGTGAGATGCATCATCAGCCAGGTGTTGATGTAATACTTGTAGGACACTAATCAATTAGTCATGCAACGTAATGAAGACGACGATTTACCTTCATCATAAGCGACTGGAATATCCAAAGACTTTTTGCTCTTACCAAAAGAAGTAACT
This sequence comes from Ptychodera flava, assembly GCA_001465055.1. Lineage (NCBI taxonomy): Eukaryota > Metazoa > Hemichordata > Enteropneusta > Ptychoderidae > Ptychodera > Ptychodera flava. Next base: position 213,330 of record LD343100.1, read on the forward strand.
TTGTTCAAATGGCGGGTCTTGAATACATTTGCGTCAAAAGGAGGCCTTGACCTCACTGTTGATCTCAGTACTTTATAGCAAAAAACACATACGCCAGTTATATATAAGATTATTAAAAGAATTCGAAAGATTTTGGCCTGAGAGATCTTCAGAACTCGACAGTGTGTAGGAACAAAATAAAGGAAGGAAGTACAGGAAATATTAATTGATTTGATTTTTAAAAAGCAAATTCATGAAACGAAAATTATTGTCTTCGATGCCGTCAACTTTATTGGTCGATGTTTCCTGGCGATGGATCTTTGTTAAGGCTTTCCTTACAGTTACGGTCACAGCCTCGGTTTCGTTAAACGTTAAATACGTACTCCAAACAATGGTAAAACACCTGACATTTGTAAAAAAGTATTTAATTTTCGAGATGAGGACAAGGTTTCAACTGTCACACGTCATTTTTATGTAGACTGGCAAGGCTAACCGCAAAAACGTTATTGATCGAGTGTCTGGGAAAAAAGATCGTTTACAGCATTCCTCGTGCTTGGCATTGTAACAGTTATCTGTAAAGGATACTATATTCGTGGATACAGGACAGAAATTTTGCCACCAATAATGAAGACCGGTTTTGTCATCGTTTGGACATATTTGAACTCTGTTACTGTGTGTTTAGTCCTCTCATCTGATTGATTTCAGAGAGCAAAAGCTAGATTATGCCAAATTTCAGGGAAATCACCCAGGGCAAGTGACATGCACTGGTGAAACACCCATGGCATAATACTGAGTACTTATAAAATAATTAAAATGTTTGCATCACATAATTCTTCTTGATTCTCAATCATTGGATAGAAATTTTGTCTTTTATACACAATTACTAGCTGATGAAAATAACGCTAAATCATTTTCTTCGTAAGTATACTCGTTTTCTTTTACCACTTCTGACGTTCAACTGATAAAATTTGGTATAAGAAAACTTACATTTGATATTTTCTTCGAAGTATTAGCATCATCACCTGTTTCGCGTTAGACATGAACAGTTTAGTGTTGCTGGAGTTTTGTTTCTGGAGCAGGCAGACCTATAGAATTAACTTTGTTTTGTTTGCACCGACAAGCGAGTGTTTGTTGTCTGGTGCTTTCAAAGGTTTTGTAACCTTGACAACCGACGCGGTGCGGATGACGGTGCTATGGATGACATAGAAGAGGCCTGACATCACACAAGCTTCATTTTATGAACGACTCCGTGCCTGACGCCCTCGCCGGTCAGAATCGTAATGATGGTGTGTACTCCCATATACCATGCTGTATTTTGGAATCGCAAGTGTACTTCACTGACAGGTTTACTCATGTTGACCAGACTGGCACAGGTTTTCGACGAGATACCGTTTTAGCCACAGTACGCATGGCGTAAAAGAGACACCGACATGTAACTTTTCCATCACGTTTATGTAGCACTCAGATATCATATATTTTAGAAATACAATATATGAAATTTAACAATTTGTCTGTTTTGCTTTATTGAGTGAAGCACGAGCAACAGTGTCACTTCTACACGGTCACCCCTGTCCAAGAACAAGATGATAAAAAAGGTTTTCGTCATGCTTTAAAAATATATATAGAAAAATATCGAAGCTGTTTTCATTGCTAAGTCATATTTTCCAAAATGATGCTGGGGATGTTTCCTATATCTTCAAGATTGGTTTCCAACATTCAGAACCCCTTTTATAATTCAATGGAGTCGTCTTTTACACTCCCAACACGAGCTCATTTTGCTGACCTTAGACTCAAAAGAATTCATCGTACGTCAGCATTTGTCAAAACCTTTCAACACGAAACCTTTCCAAATTTGCATAATTAGTTACATTTAATAATCAAACTAAATCCCTTTTAAAAAATCGATGGCAAAGTGTATGTATGTATGTATGTATGTATGTATGTATGTATGTATGTATGTATGTATGTATGTATGTATGTATGTATGTATGTATGTATGTATGTATGTATGTATGTGTGGATGGATGGAAGCATGGATGGATGGATGAATCGATCGAGTAATAGATGGACAAATGCATTGATTGACAGATAGCTGGATAGCTGGAAGGATGGATGATGGAATTATTGGATGGATGGATGGCTAGATGGATGGATGGATGGATAGATGAATAAATGGATGGATGGATGGATGGATGGATGGATTGATGAATGAATTGATGGATGGAAGGATTGATGGATGGATGGATGGATGAATGAATGGATTGATGGATGGATGGATGTAGTGTGGAAGGGACTGAGGGACTGAGGGATGCAGATAGAAAGGAAGGCAAGGACAGAGATGGGTAAGTAGGTAAGCTGGGAGGGAGGGAGCAAGGGAGGTATTGTCTCGTACACCTTAGGTATCTTGTAATGAAACCAAAGTTCTGTTTTTCGTTGCGAAACAAATATGATTATTTTATGTGAAGGGTTACCATGTCCGTTACTCTTCGCATTAGCCTTCATGATCCAAGCAAAGGGAACGGGCTCACTGGTTCTCGTATAGCGCAACATGTAAACTCTTCTTCTCAAGATCAATTTGACAATTTAACCTAAATTTTATCTCATATCATATCAACTGGCATGGGTACTTTGAAGTGTTCAAAACGTTTTTAAGTCGGACAGGTGGTTTCGCATCCATATTGCCATTTGGCATTTGATTTGTACATAAGCCTACACATCCCTTTCCATTAATTAAATTTTGTCCACATCATCATTACTGCGAGTACTTTTAAGTCCGCGAAAGACCTTTCAATTGGTCACGTGATGTGGCTACCATGTTGCCATTCACGAAAAACCTTTCTATCATAATCATGAAATATAATTCAAAGATGTTATTCTCTACATCAACTGTATGAGTACTTTGAAGTGTTTGAAACTTTTTTAAGTAGGGCAAGTGGTTTCGCAGCAACACACCTTGGAGATGAAACAGTTCCCTTATCACACTTAGTATGGGTACCTGCAAGTTTTCCAAAGGCTTTTCCCTGGGGCTCGTGGTTTTGCAGCCACATGAGTGACCCTGCTTTCAAGACAGACTGTATTTTGTATGTAGGTGTTTGCAAAGAATCAATTTCTTGTGCACTTCCGAATAAGTACAGGCAATTTTGATCCTTGAATAGGTTACGCTCATAGGTCCAATGCACCTTATTAATGATATGCACACCTAATAAAAGGTCACTAAATAGGGTAATATGTAGATTTGTCACTACACGTCATAAATACAATAGAAACAACTTTTCTTTGCTTCTTTTTTGTTTGGGTCATGTACAACTCAGAAACACATCTTGGCATTTTTCTGTGTTCATGCATAATGTGAAGGACAATGCGTGCAAGGGAATTTCTTTGTAATTCTTGACTTGTTTGATTGATTAACCACGTAAGAAATTTGCCCAACTTCCATCAGTCCTCCACTATCAAGCAACACTCATCCTGTTATATTTCAACCTTGGCAGTGAACAAGTTAAAGAAGATTGTCACCGCCGAAGCTGTAAAAGTTCACATCACGATAAGCAACAAAACCATCAAGCTCGACTTCCAGCACAATATACATAACATATGAAGATTTGAAACATTTCTTTTGAACACTTAAATTTATTGATATTAATATCATATATTTTAACATCACAATAACATAGCATAAAGTTAAATAATGATATTAATCTATTGATTTTGTGTTGATATCCGGACGATTATTACACAGACTTTTGCAAACTATCCATCTCCAACTAGCACTATAGGAGCTAGGCATCGGGAATATGGCATTAAAAGCAGATCTGCTAATCATACAAGCTAAATAATTCACCAGTTCCAAGAAACAAATATAATATGACAATAACAACAGGGTCATGCTGAACCAGTGCTTTGTGGTGATACCAGGTACCTGGCATGCTACTTCCGTCAAGATTGACCCAAAATGACAAGTTTAGTGTAATTCAGCAAAAATACTAAATTGCTAATATAAGTTGAACCCGGCAATGCTGTCTCTAATCATTTGAGAGAAAGAGGTGTCATATTCTGATACCGCACCTCCGAATCTCCCACAGAAGATCATAAAATATCTACTCTCACAACGCCATAAAATATCCACTCTCAGAGAATCCCTGTCTCACTAGCTTTTATGCTAATAAGCTGCGCTTTGCTTGTAAGGTGCAAGCTCTACCTAATGTCAGAAATTGTGAAATGTATACACCATGGATACAGTCGTCGTAGCTGAGCTCAAAGGTCGTATGGGACCCATACGACCAATTTAAACTCTGTATCCAAGGTACGATGGTGATTGGTGAAAGTTAAAACATGTCTGTCATAATCAACATCGTATAATTTAAATGTTGTAGCTATGATGATGAGGTGCATCTAGATATCGTGCACGTAATAAGTTGTTTGGAAACAAGAAACTCGTACATGCGCATTTCCGACAAGTATTTCCCTTTAAAGCTGATGGTTACACAATTATTATTATTATTGGTAGGAACTCGTAAATCGAGTATCAATTCTAGAACCCTCCATTGTACTTTTAAAAGAGTCTAAAGATGACTATTAAGTATTATATAATGAAGGAAATAAGTTTTCATTAAATATTTCATATACAAGATCTTATGTTATATAGACGAAAGAGCATATACATAATACTTTAAAGTTCAACAGGAGAACATATCTAAGCATACTACACTACACTACACTACACTACACTACATAACACTACACTACACTACACTACACTACACTACACTACACTGCACAGCACTACACTACACTACACTACACTACGCTACGCTACACTACGCTACGCTACACTACACTACACTACACTACACTACACTACACTACACTACACTGCACAGCACTGCACTACACTAAACTACTCATCAGTGAAGTGCCCTGCACTGCATCATACTACACAAAAAATGTGATCAGACGAGTGCTTCTGTTATACTACGAATACTCCCAAGAGCTAACGGTATGAACCTTCCGGTAAAAGATCACAGTTGGTAAAATCAGAGTTTTCGCTTGACTGCGCAATTGCGCAAATTGCGCATTTCGACCCATTGTCTGTTCTGAAAAAAAAGTTAATGATAGCGCGGAAATCGCTCACAAATCACAGCAAGCAAAGACGTCCATACATATGAGGGTGACCCAAGCCACCGTGCCCAAGCGCATAGTGTACTGACTTGTGAATTTGCTGTTCTTTCTAGTCATAATACTCCCTCGGAAAAGACAAAATATCACCTGCCATGCAGCTTTGGTGGCGTACATGACTTGGAGTGCATGCATCCAAACGAACAGCCAATGACGTAGCTGGTTCAGTCTCCATGAACAATAGTGCAATTTTATGTTCATGTTTTATGATACCAGTTAAGTTTGAAAGCAGAACTTGAAACACTGTGTCAATGACAGCATTATGGAAAATTCAAGCCTTAGCATTGTGTAGGTATGCTTCAGTGACGATCTCGATCAATCGTTTCCTAACCGCATATTTGCATTGATATAAACCTTCAAATTCGCACCAAATCTTACCAAGGCCAACAAATTCGTCAAATCCTGAGTCGGGAAAACCTGTGAGTGACAAAACGACAGAAGATGGAGAGCAACTGAGCATATCACAAGCGGACAACATTATGATGTCTATGATAGTATATAAATGTAGATGCTGACGACCGTAACGTTATTTTCGAACCGCTTCCTAAGAGGGCAAAATCAATAAAAACACTGCCCCTAAATGCCCCCTAATTTTGATGAATGGAGCACAAAGTGCCCCTTTCAATGAACATGCAGAGAAAACACTGAGCTAATGTGTCCCCCTTTGAATTAAATCACAATAAAGTTTACCATGTTGCTTATTATATCACATCAGCATATTGTGGCACAAATACAACGATCTGATTGGTCGGGTGTGAAAATAACTGTGCTATATTCGCAGTGGAGCAGGGTTGGAACAGGCTCGAGCTCTCAGCTAGAGAAAACATCCTTTGTTTTACGTTTCATGCATTTAACACTATGATATCATAGCAATAAACCACGTCAGCAATGGGTATACCACGTGATTTTGACCAGTGCACTCCATATATTGACTCGCCATCGCTTGTGCACATATGTCGTGAACTGGTCAAAATATAGCAGCACACCGTCGCTATGTATGGTTTATTACTTAAATATTTATTGCCGCCCCTCTGTAATTAATCATAGATGTTACTGATGGAGCAAATCTGGCAGAAAAGAGTTTATAATCATTTTACTGCCTTCGCACTTTCTCTGATGAACAACGAGGTAAGTTTAAAGTTTAACAAACCGGCAGAATGTTAGCACAAGCTTCATAATCACTCAAAATTCAGTGTCTTTTTTTTATTTGTAAGAACGGAAACAATTCCTGTACAATTTCTCCAGATGAAAAGCAGAAAAGACAAATACCCCTTGCAGAGAGCTGATAACATTGAATATGACACTGAGGATATAGTTTTCCAAGAATGTCTCGGCCAGGGCTAAACCCCAAACACAGCCAGCGATGATGAATATTTTAACACACACGCCTAAATAACGCATCCATCCGTTGTGATTGCCCTGCAGAGAGCCACGTCTCACATAGTAAATAGTAAGGATGAAACAGACCGTGTTGAAGACTACCATTGCCAAAACGGGAAAGATGAAAAATATGTAGAGAGCCAGGGGTTGACGTATCCAGCAGATGCTGTCCTGGGCATAGCCAGCGCGAAAGTTTGTGACTTCAGTGATATCAAGGACGATGCAAACTGCCACAACAAGAGCTGGTAACAGCCAACCACAGATACAGTAAAAGACTAAGCGTTTGACACTTTGAGTTGCGTGCAGAGTTTTATTTATCGATCGAAACGCCCGACAGATATCAAAGCTCACCGCCGCCATCCAAGAGAAACTCGCCAACCACGAATAGTGCAACAAAACTGCGACAGGAAAGCACAATTCTTGCACTTCGCTCAGACCCATGCTGGACAGAAACATCAGCTGGGCACAAAGCATCGATATCACCATATTGACAACCAACTTGCCGGGGAAAGTATGCATTGAAGAATCCCTACCGTAAATAATCAAATGCAACGCCAAACACAGGACGGAAAGAACTGAAAGCGAAATCGTTATCCAAATAAGATAGTAATCAGAGGGGACTAAGGTGAGCAAACACACAAATGCTTTTGTCCCTTCGGCGTATACTTCAAATATATCGCTTTCAAACGCATTACCCTTCAACTTCAACATTAAAGTGCTTTCATTAACAAAGAAATGGGAATCATTGATCGATAACCAATCAGCAGATATCGGACATCTCTGACGAAATCTGGTAAATGCATCAATATAGGACAGGTTGCCATTTGGCGTTGGAGAATCTGTCATGTTGCTTGCAGAAGTGTCATTGGCATAACGTTGAAAGGATGTCATATCATCTTTGCCCTGTTTAAGATATTGGTGTGATAAACAAGTTTGTGACCTCGGGTCAAAAACCTGACCTTCTGAACACTGAAAATTGCGGGAAAAACTCATATCCCCTTCGTGTGGTGATTTATATTCAATTCTTATATGCCCGTGTGGATTAACGTCAAACAAGAGACTGTAAGTGTGACTGTGTCTTTCTGATAAAGACAAATCTATACCACACCGAAGAAAACGCATTTTATCGTTGCATACGGCACATTGGGTATTTCTATAGGCAATGCCGGCAGTAGAAAATGCGTGGCTAACAACTGAGAAGTACGACTTGCACAACCGCTGCATATTTTGAAGTTCTGTATTGTTATCGTATATTGACGCTTGGCATGTATCTACTATATCGTCGATACAAAATCGCAAAAAACCATCAGGAGTACTCTCCAACCAGATTTCAGAGCTTGACGCCTCAAGTCTTCCACGGCTAATGTTCACTATCTTCCCGATCAGATCACTGTTTTCACTTGTGTCTTGTATTCCTTCGATGCCGTAAAGTAATGTCATTGAAACATTCCACATAACTAATTGGGTTTGCTTTATACCATTGCACAGTGCACAGTAGATATTGGCGAAGACTTCACTCCCACTTGGCCAAGTCACAGGAATGCTTCTTAGTGACAAATCTATCAAAAGGGCGAAAAAAACGGGTTATTTGATTAGCAGGACTTCATTTCGATGCGTAGAGCAAGATTGACACACCCTTCGAAAATGGCACATAAACGAATCTTGTTCCATATGGTCGTTATTTAGATAAACAGAAGAACAATCTAAATGTAAATGACGTATTTTCTTTCTCATTTCTCTTCTTCCCGACAAATTTTGTCCGCTTAAAATTGAAACGAATTAACGAGTTACCAATTCCGTTAATCAACTTTAAGATCCAATTGGCTATAGCAGTGCATACCTTCTCGCCGATACGGTACAAGACCTAATACATAGAAGGAAAATTTTACCAAACAGAACGGCAGTATCTCTCCCGAACCAGTATAAATGTACAAAATCACAAGTCATGAATGACGTATACTTTAAAATAAAATACTTGAATAAAAATGATAACACATTAAGTATATTTGGAACAATTACTCGAGTTTCTGGCATTCATGTTAGCGTAAAATAGGAAGAGTTTATCGTCTGAAATATTCGTCAGGCGCTTAAATATAAGCGGGATAAAAACCTTTGTGGTGATTGGTTGTATGGAAATTTGACGATTAAAAATTGCTTCCGTGTTGGCACTTGGAGATCAGTCCAGAACGTTTGTAAAACAGGTTTGACTTATCTACGATTACGAATACATTCGCTATCAAACAACGATTGCATTTCTTTGACACGTCGGAGTGATGCTGGCTTTTGACAGGATTGCCAATAACATCTTAAATGGTTTGTTCAAGATATCCTAAGTGTCGACTGGATTCCAATCGCAGCAATTGTCCGTGATACCACCTTAACAGTACACTTGGCTAATTTCGTGCTCTTGCGTTTCAACTGGGCATATGAAAACAAGATATCAAAATTTATCAAATTTACAAGAAAAAAAACAAGAAAAACTCAATTTTACAGGTCTTTTATTATCTATCCCTATGACAAATACGTTGCACCTGGAACTAGGAAATTTAAATCTTTGCTTTTTTTCAGAAAAGCAACAAAAACCTAATGCTGGTAAATACACACAGCTACATAGAAACTCTCACTTGGTATCAAATATCGTCACCAAACAAGTAGTATTTTTTTTGAATCTCTAAAAAACTCGGAGGCGAAGGAAAAAACTGCGATCTGGTCTGATTTGGTCTGTAACTACTTTCAAACCTTTGGTATATCTGTGTAATGATTGTGATTAGCATAATGGGGTAAACAAAATGACGTACCTAGTTGTGTGATATTCTCACAGTGTTCACGGATGACGTCACTCTGCCAAGATGGGGGACATTTTCGTACCATCCAGTAACCGGTTCCAGAATCAGACCGGACCCGAGTACACACATGCGGAAACCACTCATAATTTTCCTCAGTTTTGCTGCTATCATCGATATGATGGACATCAGACCCATTCTGACATGCCTCGACGTAGTCAAAACAGCAGTCTCCAAACTGTGTACACCTCGGATCACAGTTACAAAACCATGTGTACTCTTGCCCCTTGGGAATATCGTACAAGTTCGCCACTGAACTGCACCTCGGTCCAAATGGCGACTCATTGAAGCAGGAATCCAGTCGACGTGAAGTGTCACGCTCGATGCAGACATTAGACATATGCACTGCAATGACACTGACTAGGAGGAGGAAAGGACCAAACATTGTGACGTTTCTCCCTGTAAAGATGAAAAATAAATACATATATGAAATGGAAGTCAACGGTATTGAACTTCTGTGTTCATTGTGGACAGATTTCTAGATGGAATAACACGTAGTTAGACACTGCCTCATATACACCCATTCCGGACACCTAGTAACACCACTTGACTAGTGGTACCAGATTGGACTATTGATTTTGTCAGAGTTTTGTTGTTGTTTGTTTGTTTGTTTGTTTTTTTGACCTGGTGATTAACTTGTATCGAACGATAAAATTTGCTGGCATTGATTTGATGTCATATTACTACGTAATTCTCGTTCCTGTCGTTACTGAACCATATAAGATCTTTCAATATGGAACGAGCAATTCCGCAAATTAACTAAATTCTCTGTAGGAGTGCCGTCATTGGATAAATACGACTAAAATTAACTTCGTGTCTTTGATAAGTTTGCGCCACTAAGCTGATATTTCTTATACGTGATTTTGAATTGATGTAAAGCAGCGGGCGGGATATATTACGCCGCAGCTTGCCATATTCACAATAAAATCAAAAGCATTTCTTGTTTGTTTGTGTGCGTGTGCGCGCGCGTGTGTGTATCTTTTTTTGATCGTTTTATTGAGAAAAGGCAAATGGAAAGTGAAAATGGATGTGGCTAAAGAAACTACATTACATGACTCGGTCATTTGGAAAAGAGCAAAAGTTAATAACTGTAACAAGAATAATTTAAATTCGTCTAATGGATCATGGTCAATTTTCTTTATACAAAATCACATGTAAAAGAAATACATGCATTGTCATCATCCTACGATCCAGAAAACTTCGAAATTATGGAGTACTGTGTGTAAGGTCTACCCTCAAAACTTAAAAGGACAATCTTTACAGCGGAGCCTTCTAAGATATATATTTAACAACTTTGAGGCATCTACCGAAAGCGTTGTGCTTTATGCTCCCTGAAACAGTTATTGTTTAGTGAACGTAGGGTGATATGCTTTTTGATGCTTTTTGTATGTCTTCAACACACTCGATACTTGTTGCGCATATGTTAGTAGTGTGCGCCACAGTGAAGTGATCATATGATGAATAAAATCGATGGGAAAACTGAGTTATATCATAAAGTCGTCGATGATAAATAGTTCGGTAGACAACAAGAAGAAGTTAAAAAACACTGTTTAAGAACATAAATGATTTGAACCATAGCCACATCATATTATGGGAGACTTAAATTATCCCGCTATAGTTTGGTCAGATGGCACATCATTTTGTGGACACTGACATTTATAAATTGAATCTCTTTAAGATGGCTTTCTCTATCAACATGTAACTCATCCTACCGTTGTAGGTATGGGAGCACATCACACGTTCTCGACCTCATCCTGACAAATAATGAAGATATGACTGAAGATCAGGAAGTACCGTCGCCACACGCTAAAAGTGACCACGCCTTTCTGAATTTACTTGTAACTGTTATGCAAATGTTGTAAACTAAGACACTCGTCGATATCGCTACGACAAAGGTGATTTTCAAGCCATGAAAAAACATCTGAACATTGATTGGGAAGTTGACTTTCATATTTGCCAATTGGACGTTGAAATGCAGGGAACAGACCTTTGTGAAAGAATTCAGAGCTTAGCAGATAAATATGTTCCGGTCTTGAAACCTAAGACAACGCCAACAAATAACAATCATGTGATTTATCTTGATAAGAAAAGTTTCGCATCGGTAAATAAGAAACGCGGATGCTGGCAAAGATACACGGAAACATGAAACAATGACAAATATCGGAAATATGAGTAATCAAGTAAGAAGTTAAGAAGTATGTCAAGAAAAATTAGGAGACACCTGAAAAAACCAAACCCAAGAAGTTCTGGAAATATGATATCTCAAAATCCTAGATAAAAACGTGGTATTCCAGACCTGGCAAAAAGTACTGGATTGGAACAAAGCGATTTCACGAAGACAGACTTTGAGAAAGCTGCAGTTTTGGCAAAACTTGTTACCAGTGTTTTCACCATGGGAGACAATAATTGAGAAATACCAAAATTACACCCTTTGTACGTTGACAGTAGACCTGAGAGCAATGTCTTTACACCGAATTTGATTGCAGAGGAGTTAAAGAAATTCAAAACATCACAAACACCAGGGCCAGAATGCTTCATCCAAGATTTTTGCATGAACTGGATGATATCGTTTGTGAACAACTAGCAATGATTTTCCGGGCGTCGTCGCTTCATACCGGTCAAATACCCAGCCAATGGAAGCAAGCAAATGTCACAGCTATCTTTAAGAAAGGTAAAAGAAGCATACAAGGAAAAAACAGACCAGTCAGTCTTACAAGTATTATTCACAAATCGGTGGAATCAGTTATCAGAGACAATATCATGAACTACTTCAAACTCAATCAACTCTTTTCACCTAAGCAGTTTGGATTTATCAGCGGTCGATCAGTTCTTGACACTCGGACAAAAACTCTGGATGAAAGGGGCTTTGCCGATTTCATTTATATGGATTTCGCAAAGGCATTTGACAAAGTACCCATGGCAGGCTACTAGGAAAACTCAAAAGCTACGGAATACCAAATCAAACACTTCAATAGATCAGATCGTTCTTGTTGTACAGAACACAGAGAGATTTATCTCAATAGGAAAACGCAATGAATGGGATACCCCGAGGAAGTGTGCTTTACTCTCTACTATTCGTCATATACATTCAATGAGCTCAGCTGTGTACTTATTTGGAAATGACACTAAACTATCCGGAGACGTTTCAAAAGATAGAGAACATCTACAGATTGTTTCGATCAGCGTAAAAGCCAGTAAAAGCATCAAGTACCAGTATACTATGGGCTCTGCTGATACAATTGGTTTACTCCGAAACAGTGACAGTGAAAAGGACATTTGAGCATTCATTGATCAAGACTTACCCTTTGAAAAACACATCTACGAGAAAGTTAACAAAGCTAATAGAATCATGGGAATCATCAGAAGAACCTACACACACTGAGAGCTAGAAAACCTTGTTTCTTTACAACTATTTTGTTCGGCCGCACCTGGAATATTGCAGCTCAGTCTGGCATCTACGATTAAAAGGACGTTGAAGCCATTGAAAATGTATAGTAGAGAGCTACACGCCAGCTGCTAAGGACTACCGTATACTGATAAAAATTACATAACTACCTAACAAGAGGAATAAGTGGCAGCAAGTGAGAATCGATACAATAAAATACTGGGGGAGAGTAAACACTTGTTAAAATGGAGAGGATATAAAAGCATGAACATTTTGGGGTTCACCCCTTCATCAGCACTAAAACATGTAGGAGAAACGTGAAAATACAAGAGCTGAAAACAATCAAATTAAGTGAGGGATACATCAAAGCATTGATTTGCAAATTCATCAGAGCCGCTGCTAGAGTATCAAGTTTGAAGATTGTAGCCTGTTCGTGTTTGTGGCGGGTAGAGTCGTTGGAGGAAATAATTGTAGAAACTGCAATATCGGACCGACCACTATTGGGTGGTGTGCAGAAATGTTTGGACATGGGGTATGTGAGTTTTTGTCGGCCAGAGTTCGGAGATTTTCGATAAACCTGTCGCTTAGACGACGCTTTGTTTCGCCAATGTATAGCATGCTGCACCGTTTGCATTTAATACAATAGACAATATTGGCCGACGTGCAAGTAAACACGCAGGTAACATTGAATCACCCATGAGGGCCGGTCCCTGAAGGAATTAGTTGCTAACGTGCAAGGGCAGGTGCTACAAACTCGGCGGCCACATGATAATGTGCCAGTTGCGCGGTCGTGATTGGGTAAACTGGAACGAACGAACGATCGTATTTGGAAGGGATGGTTGACCTCAATGCATCCTCTTGTGTCAGTGGTTTGATGTACGGCTTGGCTTTGTCAACTACAGAGCAAGGAAAACCTCCAGTCGCGAACCAAAGTGCTTATGGTATCTAGCTGTTTCTCAAAGTCCTTTTGATCAGAGCAAATGCGTCGAACGCTTAAAATTGTGATAACGGAATGGATTCCTTGCAGCATCGGGGTGAGATGAACTGAATAGAACGTACGCAAGGGAGTCTGTAGGTTTATCATGTATGTAGGTAGACAACGAATCGCCATCGATTGAGATTAATATATCAACAAATGCTGAAATAGTGGAAGTAAATTCCAGTGCAGGGTGAAAATGTGAAAATATTCGATAAAATTGTCCAGTTCAGTGCGAGACTAGACGTATACATTTAGGACATAAGTTTGTGTCCTAAACCCCAGCGTCGCTCACGTTGATTGGTAGGTCTTATGCCCCTATGTCCCATCTGCGTTCATTCATTGGCTGCCTATATGTCCTCAAGTCTCATTAATATTTACTGTTCCGAATCCAGTTCATCCATTGGCTGCCTTATGTTCTTGTCCCTGCCTCACTTTCGAGTGTTACTTGTCTCGCTCTGCCATGTGCTCATCACTGTAATGTACAAATGTATCTGCGCGCTTAGCAGAGCAGTCCCAGATTCCAGGTGTTTCATTCATCACTTTCGAACAATGACTGACAGTAACCTTTGTGAAGCCGCCAATTATGATGGATTCAAACACAACGTATCGCCATGACACTCTTAGGTCAAATACGAACCTCTTTACGATTGCTAAATGGTAATGTGATCCACCCCCACTACCCCGTCTTTGTTTGTCTCTGTGGTTACCGCAGCTCTTCTACCAAAAGCATAGTCAAAATAATGATAAAAAGAAAATCGTATTACTGCATGATCTCTAAATATCAATTCCTGTTTGTGTGTGTGCGCGCGCACACACACACACAATGTCGGCGTAGTTGCTTACTTCAATAGTACAAAATACACGGAAAATATGTCATATTTTATTTCAAAGAATTCGCTTGTATATTTGCGTCAGAAATCAACGTAAGACACGATACAATCTGATATGTCGTTGTGCTAGGAATGTGCATACTTCAACTATAATAGGCATAAACCAACAGAAGTATCAACAGTAATATAACAGGGACAGCAACATTCGCCAGAAATTAAAAAGAATTCCTCCGTTGAAGGTATCGTGTTCTTTTTCAAAGTCTCAAGTTTATTCGGGAAACGCGCGGCATCTAGTAGGGCTGTTTCTGATTGCCCGGAGTTTTGTCAAAGTAACACTGCATTAAAACCCAATAATACTTACTGTATTAACATGGATTATTGCCTGTATTTTAGCTGAAGAGTGCATATACAGATGAATACAGTCAAGAATCCATTTTTTGTATTCAGCAAGCATGTATTCATGTGGATTCATGTGAATTCACGTGTATGATACTAAAATACAGGCAACTCATTAATGTGAATTTATCTGAATTATTGGGTTTTCATGCAGTGTAACTTGAAACAGGTGCAAAACAGGCGCATGAATTGCCCAGCTAATGTCTTGTTATCTTTGTTTGGCATCGAACGGATCACAAGCAGATTTACTTTGATCATTTCGATGATATATGTGAACCAGCATTGGATCTGTAGATGATTGCGAAAATAATCATCAACAAACGTAAATGTCAGAACAAACTAATGAGCTAGTCTAATTAAAGATGCTGACTACATTATACATGTACATGGATCTTCTAGAATCAATGATGCAGTCCTTTATTATCAATTCGGAATTAAAGGGACATGAGCTGTAACTTTTGACTTTTTTTCAGTAGTTTAGTTCTGTAAATCTACTATAGTTTCTCATCCAAATACCTGTGCTATGCTAATTTAAAGTGTCTATTACTCTGCTTGTCAACACACCCAGTGCATGTGTAATGACCATTGTGATTGTTGATAAATGACTCTAGTCCGGACTTGAATACAGTATTCAACAATAATACCTGATTATATCCATTTAGACTGCATCGACAAGGTATGCACTTGGTATTTATTTCATCATAGCCCAGGGATTAACACCAGAAACTGGAGTCAAAACGGAGAACAACACTGAAAAAAAGCTAAATGGGACAGCTAATGGAGCTTTAATACACAATCCGTTGAAGCATTTTGTTGTACAAATGAACCTGTGGCTGAAGAGTGTAACTCCAAAGTTGTATATTGTTCATTTGGTAAGAAGCAGCATATTTTTACTGACAGAAATACTTACAGCTAATAAGACCAATGTTTTCATGTGTCACATGTCCACGTGTCAGGGGAATGCAGACAACTTTGATGCCGGAGCTTCCCTACAATGAGATTAAGTGTAGCGCAGATTAAAGACAAATTTGTCTTCACGAACGTTTTGCCTACGCTCCAGCTGTCTAGTAATGATTGGCTAGGCTCGCAGATGCGATACAATTATAAGCACATGGCAGAACGAGACAAGAAACACTCGAAAGTGAGGCAGGAACAAGAACATAAGACGGCCAATGAATGAACTTGATTCGAAACAGTAAATATTAATGAGACTTGAGGACATACAGGCAGCCAATAAATGGACGCAGATGAAACATAGGGACATACCACCTACCAATCAACGCGAGCGACGCTTGGGTTTCGGACACAAACTTATGTCCTAAATGGTATACGTCTGATAAGACGCAACCCAAAACAGTCATCAATATACCCTGTAAAATAGCCCGGTGAGACCAGTAAATATGACCGGTATATATGAATGTATAATCTCTCTTTCGATAAAACCAACAAATAAGCAAGCATAAGAAGTTCCCATCCGTTTACCTATGGCAACCCCGTGAACTTTAGTGTAAAATTCATAATTGAAGGTGAAGCAATTTAAAGTCAGAACTGGTTCAGGCAAGTGAATGAAAACGTTTGTGGATGGATCCATAATGTCGAGGCGGTCGAGAAAATACTTGAGTGCATGTAGGCCGTCCTTATGAGGAATGGTAATACAGAGGACCTTTACATCAAATGTACATAAATGAAGATGGCTACAGTGTGCTAAATTACCGTCGGCCCGACGGTCCGAGACCGACAAATTTCTTGTCGGGCGGCTGGGTACTTGTAAACTTAAAATCGTTGAAGATCTTGATGGCATGTGACGTGTCTTTGACAAAATTTTGGATTCACGATGCCAGCAAAAATAATGCCTGGAAATGTTGAGATAAGTTCGATAGGACATGATAATGCATAGACAATCGGACGGCCGGATTGCCAGTTTTATGAACTTTGGGTAATAAATAAAAATGAGATGTGCATGGATATTGGACGATCAGGGATTTGCACTGGGTCACTGATAGTACTTTTGACAATATTGTTGATTGTATTAGTATGGTTAGCGTCGAGATGTTTATAAAAGGATGCGTCAGAGAGCCGCCGCAACGTACAAATATTTACGCCATACTACCACTGCACCGCCCTTGTCCGCATGTTTAATAACAGTGTTGTCGTTGCGAGGTAAATCGCGCAGAGCCTTGAATTCAGCTTTAGAGATTTTATGTGTTTTGGATTTAGTGTCATGCATCAAGCGGTCAAATGTGTGTAGACAAATGTTAATAAAAATTAAGTGTCCGGTTACGTCCGGGAGGGAGTGTCCAAAAGGACTCACGTTTGATGTTGGTGGAGTATGGGTAGGGTCCGGCATCCGAAGCATTGGCTGTCATCTTAAGTGTCTGTTGACGTTCATGAAAAAATTCCTTCGTGCGTAAACAATGAAGAATGAACATCATGACGTGAAATGAAATCATCTGTGGAGTTACGAAGAAGAATGAATTCCAACCCTTTTGAAAGAACTGAAGGTTCAAGGTCAGAAAGAAAAAAGTCTGGTGGAATGGTAACGACAGGTGTGATTTGCGATGAATCTTGTTATTGTTTGAGTAGGCTAAGTTTGGAATTTTGTAAACCAAATTTTGCATCTTTTTACCATTTGAGATGTTAAGAACTTTAAAAGGGACTCCCTTTACTTTCGTATGTATGGAATGATATTTTTGTATGTGGTGAGTGCTACAAGAGAAAAAAGAGTGCGTTTTGTTTAATCAATAAAAGTTGTAAAAAATGAAACCCGTTGATGCATATGACTAAGAGTAACTCTAAAATACTGCAAAGCAAATTTCTTGGACGGAAACGGGATACGTTGTTGATAGCGAGAATCGCCTGGTGTGAAAATGGATGTGCGTGAATATTGAAACTAGTGGACAAGAAATGGTTATGATAGCAGGAAGAAAGAAAGGAGACATGACTACAAAAAGGGTTTTAACAAATACGTATTTGGCCAATCTGAAGCCATGACAACTGACGTCAGAGTGTAAGGTGTATAAAAATGTCTTCACAGATGACAAAGACCAAGTTGCAGTTTGTTTGAAAGACGGCATAGTAGCAGCAAAACGCGTTCACGGAAAAAGGACAGCGGAAAGGCACGCGCGCAGAGACGTCGACGTGAAATGATTGGGAACAGAAACGTGTAGAAACAGCTGAGACTGTAGGCAACGTGGAAAAAACCACAGCGCGAGACGAATGAAGCGCATACAACAAAAAAACGAAAGGCAAAAAGGAAAGTAACACCTGCCCTTACACTTTCACGACTAATTTTATTCAGGGACCTCTTGGATGATTGAATGTTTCCCGCGTGTTTACTTGCAAGTTGGCCAACATTGTCTATTGTTACTGTAAATGCAAACGGTGCAGCATTCTATACATTGGCGAAACAAAACGTTGTCGAGGCGACAGATTTGTCGAAACTCTCCGAACTTCGACCGACAAAAAACTCGCATACCCGGTGTCCAATCATTTCTGCACATCACCCCACCGCGGTTAGTCCAATATGGCAGTTTCTGCAATCATTTCCACAAACGACTCTACCCTCCAAAACAATATTTAAACTTGATACTCTAGCACCAGCTGGGAAGAATGTACAACGTAATGCTTTGATGTATCCCTCACTTGATTGGTTGTTTTTAGCTCTTGTATTTTCACGTTTGTCCTACACGTTTAGTGCTGACAAAGGCTTGAACCGGAAATCTCCATGTTCTTATCCTATCGATTTTTCAAAGTGTATCATCTCTCACTTGGCGGTCAGCATTTTATTTTATCTGTTTTCACTTGTTGCAGTTTTTATTCTCTACAAGTATTTTATCTCCTGCTGGTCGGCTAGTATTTTACTGTACCATATACTGATAGACTTGTCAAACTCAATCTACCTACACTTGCGTACATAGTGGATAGTGGAAATTTAGATTGAGATTTTCGAAAATCTTGAAACACCGCCATGGTAATGCAGATGCATACATTTTAACATGGAATACGTCAGATAGAACCCTGGGACATTCTTTGAAACTTCTCAAACATCACTGCCGCCTTGACATCAGAAAGTTTTCTTTTACCAACCGTGTTGTGTGTGTGAAATTCCTTGTCAAACTATGTTATAAGCACTGTCAGTCCAAACATTTGAACAGCACCTGGACAGGTGCTGGACAACCCAGCCGATCAAGTTCAACTACAAAGAAAAGAAAAACCTTACAAACATGCCAGAACAACAACATACTAAAAATTGCAGCATGACATATAGGCTCGACGCCTGCGCCCAGTACACAACCTAAGTAAACCTAGGTCAGTAAAGTCACATGGTGGTGATAGTAAAAGCATTGCCAGATAATGAAACTTTCTGCATTTGAGAGTCATTTGATTGCATATCAAAATGTCTGGGAAATTTGAGTTTTTATTTCATACACTTAGCGTGAATATAAATACAGAATTTTCAAGGATTCGACATAGTTAAAGTGGTCTATTGTTTTGGTGCTGCTTTATGGGCCCTATTCAATTCCACGGACTTCAGTAGAACACAGTTAATTATCAGTTTGGACATGCTCGTATTCATTTCTCGAATTATATGTCCTAACGTCTCAAACATTCTCTCTAATTGGTCAATTTCAAAATTACTTTCACAACTGTTTTTCCACTATACACCTTAGAATTATTATCTATTGGTATTGTAGATGCTCTAGCTTGATAAAGCGTGAACACATTGCAATATCAGAATCTGTAAGCTTATGATTCGTAATTATCGAGAAATATGTTATTTATGGTAGAACGCACCTCGGGGACAGACATTCGGACTCTCAAACTTTTACAATTCTCTTCTGATATACCACATGTAGGGGTTCAATTTAAAGCTCTTGGTGAAAGAAAACTTTTCACAGGTTTAGTTTTTCGAAATTCACAATTTTTTATTTTTCTCCATAGAATTAACACAGGGATGGCGGCCATTTTGAATTTCTAATATCGGTAAATCTTGGGTAATTTGTTTCTCTATTACCAAAATTTGCACGGTGACCCCCTATTTTTATTCTTTATTTTGAAAGAGAATGATTGAAAGATTCCTTGAGGAAAGTAGAGCAAAAGTTTAAGTCTTTCACTTTCGAGGTGCATACTACCTTAATGACACGCAAGGAAGTTATTCATATTCAGAGGCGGGTGGTGATTACATTGAACATAAAGTGATGATGGTAATTCAAAGGGTTATTTGTCTTCTGAATTTTTCCAATCAAATTGGTCTTATATAGTTTATCCGCCGAAGATAAATTTTAGGTGACTGACGATGAATGTCCGGCAAACTTTCGAAAAACTACTTTCAAAACATAGCTTTAAAGTGGAAGCAACATGGGGCACTGATTAGGGTACCAGACTCACTATCGGAGGTTGGTGAGTCCGAGACTCAATAGGTCCAGAGAGTAGGATTCACAGTCATGGATGCCGTGGATGCAGTATATTATGAGTTTCAACCCGATTGAAGACACCGTATCTCATTATTCCATTAGTTAGTTGGTATTTGTAAGGTAATAGGACGTTCGATAAACACAAAATCAAGGATCGCAGTGTTATACAGTATATCTACTCTGAAGTAGAGAATGTGCACTGACACTAAAATGACAGCTGTGTCTTGCCGTGGCTAATCCGTTTTATATACAAAACATCGAAACATTAATACACTTACAAAATACACACTATAATACAGTAAACGCAAACAACGAAGATATGAACGATGTTTTGACTTGCTTTCCCTTTCTTGGAGATAATTCCTCAGCATTATTATATTGTGAGAGGATTGTTCAGAGTGTAAAGATAAGCTTCAAAAGCATCATTTCATTACGAGATGACAAATAGTCAAATGATTGGCGATGTTGTAGTTTGGTGATCAATCTTTCATTTTCCGCTTTCTCAATTTCAGTTTTTTAAAACTCGAAAATGTATTCATCGTAAAAGAGTAACGTCGTGAATCTCACCCATTCATGAATTTCGAGCGTCTATATATTTTAGATGATTTGCTTCTACAGTTGCAAGTCTGTTTGAGAACCCCTGATTATTAATATCGATTGTTGAAGAGAATGTTTAATGTGAAGGGTCACTGGCGGCATTATCTTAACTTATCATGAAACGACTAATTTTGTGATAGCAGGCAGGATGTTATTAAAATTAAGCGCGTATGTTTTAAAATTGGAGGTAGCGGTGGGAGAAAGGCGCTGATGTTGTTCATCGGGCTCCGTTTCATGGGCTGAAGACATCACAAACATTGATAGTATAAATGATGATAGAATTTTCTTGACTTAAAAGTCAGTGCTTGCCTAAAAAGAGACTGGACATTGGTCATCAGCACAGTAATAATAACTAGAAGCATAAAAACCTACCGTAATCAGGAATATGGAGTGGTCACACCTGCCAACGTTTCTTCAGAAGTTTCTGCTGCTGCTGTATTAACGAACAGAGAGGAATGGACTACTGCAGACGATGTTCTGCCGGGCTACTATTGCCCATACATGATGAAAGACATGCGACTTGACAGTTTCTGATGTGTTGCATGCCTCGACCATCTTACATTCTAACTCCTACACTTCAATAACAAATCGTCTTCTAATGATACGATAAAAGTACCTGAAATTTGTCGCCATCTTCACAAAATTGAAATGTCGACGTTCACAAGTGTCAATTCAGGCAGTCCTTTTCACCAATGTGTGGGAACTGTGGAGCGAGTAGCTGCAGATGCCTCAGCGTTATTCTCTTTCGTACAGAGTTAGGCGGTACTTATTTTGTTTTGTCTATGTCTGTTTGACTTTGATAGAAAATAATGACCTCGATGCTGATAAAAAGAGGAGGATGAAACGAAATAATGTGGAATGTATGAAGTTGAGTGAATGCAGATAGAGAATAAGTAGTCTCGATAGAAGTTAAATTATTATGGTAGCCTGTGCCTCGAAATTGAAAGACAAACTTTCGCTCAAATTTTCAGTACGGAAATTTTAAATCATTCCCTTTCTAAATCAAGAATTAAATTCAGGGGTCACCATTGAAACTTTTTTTTAATGAGACAACTTATAAATATTTACCAACTCTTGAAATAAAAAAGGACGCTGTCCCCTATAGTTTCGATTTCAACAAATCAGGCCGATAATTGCCCATATATCCCCTTGGCGAAGTCTACCTTAAAGAGTCGAAACGGAAGACTTTTCTACAGCTGATACACACGCTTTATCATAGTCAGGTATTTTCGACACATAACAGCAAAGGAATCTTGTTGAAAATAGTTTTTGTGCGACTGCTTTAATCATAAGGAAGATCATAAATCATAAAGATTTAAAAAAACTGATCAGAGCAGATTAATTTGAATAGAACAATTATACATCAAAGTGTTCTTAAAATGCGTCACAGAACAAGCAATGTGCACGTTAGATAGCACTGGTAATAAAATTTGCTCCTCAAGTTAGTCATAATTGGTCTTGTTGCTTAAACTGCAAACTACAAAAGCGCTGCAGTAGAACTGTAGAAAGTATTTTTTAAGAATTAGCTGAAAATGTCATATTTTGTGTAGGTGGCATGAAACTTTACATGACCTCTGTTAAAACATTTTGTAATAATGTTTGATCGTTTCATTAAAGGGAAATAAGCTGTAACTTGTGGCAAGTTTGTCAGTATTCCGCTTCTGTATATAAACTACCTTGTGTGACCCTAATCCGTTATCATGCTTAAATTTCGAGTATTGTTTTTGTCAACACAACATAAATGTGTGCAGTGATTATTGTTTATTGTTTACAAATGAATTCTAGTCCGAACTTGAATACAATTTTCAACAATAACAATGTAGATTATACTCATATAGGTTGTGTTGATATGCTCAATACTTGGCATTAAATTACAGTTTAGGGATTCAATGCAGAAAGTGTAGGTAAACCACAAAACTAAAATTCTGAAATAAAGCCAAAAGATACAGCTTATGGAGCTTTAAGAACAACATTAAAAGACAATAGCATCCAATGACTATGTGTTAAACGGTGACTGGTGCTCCATGAAACAAGCTACATAATAGTCTGTTTAATGCTAAGATGATCAAATTAGCTCATTTTCAAGTTGTCGCCAACAGTAAAATTCACTAAGATCACAATTCTTCTGACCATCTCCAAGCTAATATTCGATTTTCAGATAAAACGCGACGAAAAAGCTAAATTTTCTACACAATTTCAGATATTATAATTCTTTACAATTTCAATTAGGTGTTGAGTTCCTGAGAGAGATAACAACAACAGAAAATCACACGAGGAAAATATTATTCAGAATATCCTACCACACTCCCATTCAGACATAAATTAGCCAACGACAACAAAAACTCTAAATACCCATTGCTCTTATATAACTGATAACATGTCAAGACAAAAACCTTATGGCTCAGTGAGTGATTCATAAAGTTACTGGCAGGGGGCAAGACTTGTTTTAATATTTTTAGTACGTTATTTAATTATTTGTGCAAACGCATTGGACTTTTTTTAAATTTTTTAAATAAATTTGTAAGTTATCTTTATTCAACATTTTGTTAAACATTTTCAAATTCTCAAATTTATTTTATTTTATTCTGTAATTTTGATACATCTTTTTACAGCAAATCTATGTTAGTATTACAGGCTTTTAAGAAACGGCCTGCTACTGTACGCTGCTTGATTTTTCGCAACATCTTCAGATGGAGATAAAAGTATTGACAAATTGTAGAGCGACAGCAATTATTACATGCCTTGAATATCGAACGTTATTATGTATTTGTGTATGTATATATGTATGTATGTATGTATGTATGTATGTATGTATGTATGTATGTATGTATGTATGTATTGTATAATTAAAACACGCGCATGGTAAACGCAACTTCTGTGTATAGGGGGTTGGCTGTATTTCGATTACCGTGCGCAAAAATTGCACTACAAGTTTTCCTATCGCAACATCCCGCTACACGTTTTTCTGTTTTGCAAAATATCGCTCTAGATTGTTTGGCATGTACCAGGCAAGTACGGCACCGGCGCTGCATCAGCATTCTTTTGACATACAGGTAAATCAGTGCATGAGTAAAATAAAGTAACAATCATTTGGGATACACTGTTAGGGGGCGTTCGGTAGTGTATGCGTGGTTTCATAGCGACGTAATTACCGATTGTTGGATACAATTCTATTTAATAATTCACAGCGGGATTGATGACGTGGCGCCTACTGACGTGTTAAATGGAACGTCCATTGTCTGTCATTGAACCTACTGTTTGCGTTGGCAATCCTATCAACCAATGTAAACGTCCCATAAGCGTGTCAATCACTCAATTTACATCCATAATGGTCGCCAAGGAAACAAAATATCATTGCCTTCGTGGATGAAAAAATATTACAAAGAGCGGCGACAGCATCTAGAGCAAACTGGTTACTCAAGGTTCATTTGTAATATAAATTTTACTATAACCCAAACGGGATTCGAACCCCCACACACTCACGGCAACATCGCCTTGTTGTAACCTTGCGTATTTTACTGCGATAAAAGTTTTATTATTTTTCAGACAATTTCTTTCCACGGTGAATGTTACAACATATTCCTGGCACATACTGTAACAAACTCTCAACCTTCGATAGGTTTCGTCTGAAAATTAGTCATTGGCACGAGTTAAGGGTTGGCACAGTCATTGTTTCGCATTAATCAGCATTAACCTAAGAAGATGTTTGAGTTAGAGGATCAGGCATGGAGTACATCGCGTTGTGGAGGCATCATGGGCCAGTGGCTAGAGCAGTGGACTCACGATCACAGGATGGTGAGTTCGAGCCCCGGCATGGCCATAGTGTTGTGACCTTTAGCAAGGCACTTTATTCCTCATTGCTCCTACCCACCCAGGAGTGATGGGTACCTGGTAGGACAGTGGTTGTAATGTGTGTGTTTAGCTCTGCTGCGCTTATTGGCTGCACATGTGAGCTGTAGCTTGTTATCCTTGAAGATGAGATGTAGAAAGACACGATTGACGCCACCAAAGTGAAGCTTGAGATGATTGTTTCACAGGCTCTGCTACTGATGCCAAGCAAGATACTGATAATTACCTTTTAATGGCGTTTGTCAATGTTTTTGTCTTGACTCAATTGCAAATATATGTTCTTCTCTCAAAGTACGTTGAAACACCAACCATTTAGCTTTTGTCAAGACTGTGTGTATATGAATATAATTCGCCGCTATTGCTAACGTCTGAACTCTAGTCCGTGGTAGAATTCTCTTGTCTTCATTAGCAATGCAGCTAACACATTGTAGAGGCATCTCAACGCTGTGTATTTCAACCTGCTTTGGATAGTAGAATGAGAAACTGTAATTTTAAATTAAGGTGGTTCGTGCCTCGAAAATGAAAGACTGAACTTTCACCAGAACGTTCCTCAAACAAACTTTGAACGTTACCATTCTTTTTCAAAATCAAGAATACAAATAGGGGATCAAATTTAGGTAATGGAAAACAAATTACCCAATATTAAACGACACTTGAAAATCAAAATGGCCGCCCTTCCTGTGTTATCTCAATGGAGGAAATCACATTCCTGATTATCACAAAACTGAGTCAGTAAAAGCTATATTTACTCCATAAGCTTAAAAATGAGCCCTCATTAGCGGTAGGCCAAGAGAATATTGTAAAAGTCTGAGAGCCCGAATATTTGTCCTCGAGTCAAATTCCACCTTAAACAAACATACTGAAAATCATCAAAACTTACAGCTGCTCGCAATTTAAGTTGTTTATACTATGATATCTTTAATTTGCAGTAAATGATTGCTTTCAAGGTTGTAGTATCCGCCAACACATTTTAAAGGTGTGTTAAGTCTATCGCCTAGCTTCTCCGTTAAGCTGTAGTATGTACTCAGACTAATGTCAAGTGCCTGTGTCGTGAACATACATGTAACATGACGTCTTCGCACGATTCTTCCTGATTCAAGGAGCTGCAAGTAGCAAGGTGGCTAGCCCTTGAAGTAATAGCATATTCTGCGATTGGGACAGTAACGAATATCTATATTTTTATATTACGTGTGTTAAGCCTACTAAGAAAAAATATGTGTACGCCTGTATGAAAAGAGTTTACAATGGTCTTTTTACAGCCTTCACACTTTCTCTGATGAAGAACGAGGTAAGTTTAAAGTTTAACAATTTTACCTTTAAAGCCGGCAGAATGTAAGCACAAGCTTCATAATCACTCAAAATTCAGTGTCTTTTTTACTTTTTAAGAACGGAAACACTTCCTGTACAGTTTCTCCAGATGAAAAGCAGCAAAAACAAATACCCCTTGCAGAGAACTTATAACATTGAATATGACACTGAGGATATAGTTTTCCAAGAATGTCTCGGCCAGGGCTAAACCCCAAACACAGCCAGCAATGATGAATATTTTAACACACACGCCTAAATAACGCATCCATCCGCTGTGATCGCTCTGCACAGAGCCACGTCTCACATAGTAAATAGTAAGGATGAAACAGACCGTGTTGAAGACTACCATTGCCAAAACGGGAAAGATGAAAAATATGTAGAGAGCCAGGGGTTGACGTATCCAGCAGATGCTGTCCTGGGCATAGCCAGCGCGAAAGTTTGTGACTTCAGTGATATCAAGGACGATGCAAATTGCCACAACAAGAGCTGGTAACAGCCAACCACAGATACAGTAAAAGACAAAGCGTTTGACACTTTGAGTAGCGTGCAGAGTTTTATTTATCGATCGAAACGCCCGGCAGATATCAAAGCTCACCGCCGCCATCCAAGAGAAACTCGCCAACCACGAGTAGTGCAGCAAAACTGCGACAGGAAAGCACAACTCTTGCACTTCGCTCAGACCCATGCTGGACAGAAACATCAGCTGGGCACAAAGCATCGATATCACCATATTGACAACCAACTTCCCGGGGAAAGTATGCATTGAAGAATCCCTACCGTAAATAATCAAATGCAACGCCAGACACAGGACGGAAAGAACTGAAAACGAAATCGTTATCCAAATAAGATAGTAATCAGAGGGGACTAAGGTGAGCAAACACACAAATGCCTTTGTTCCTTCGGCGTATACTTCAAATATATCGCTTTCAAACGTATTACCATTCAACTTCAACATTAAAGTGCTTTCATTAACAAAGAAATGGGAATCATTGATCGATAACCAATCAGCAGATATCGGACATCTCTGACGAAATCTGGTAAATGCATCAATATAAGACAGGTTGCCATTTGGCGTTGGAGCATCTGTCATGTTGCTTGCAGAAGTGTCATTGGCATAACGTTGAAAGGATGTCATATCATCTTTGCCCTGTTTAAGATATTGGTGTGATAAACAAGTTTGTGACCTCGGGTCAAAAACCTGACCTTCTGAACACTGAAAATCGCGGGAAAAACTCATATCCCCTTCGTGTGGTGATTTATATTCAATTTTTATATGCCCATGTGGATTAACGTCAAACAAGAGACTGTAAGTGTGACTGTATCTTTCTGATAAAGACAAATCTATACCACACCGAAGAAAACGCATTTTATCGTTGCATATGGCACATTGGGTATTTCTATAGGCAATGCCGGTAGTAGACAATGCGTGACTAACAACTGAGAAGTACGACTTGCACAACCGCTGCATATTTTGAAGTTCTGTATTGTTATCGTACATTGACGCTTGGCATGTATCTACTATATCGTAGATACAAAATCGCAAAAAAACATCAGGAGTACTCTCCAACCAGATTTCAGAGCCTGGTGCATCAAGTCTTCCACGGCTAATGTTCACTATCTTCCCGATCAGATCACTGTTTTCACTTGAGTCTTGTAATCCTTCAATCCCGTAAAATAATGTCATTGAAACATTCCACATAACTAATTCGGTTTGCTTTACACCATTGCACAGTGCACAATAGATATTGGCGAAGACTTCACTCCCACTTGGCCAAGTCACAGGAATGCTTCTTAGTGACAAATCTATCAAAAGGGCGAAAAAAACGGCTGAGGCCTAAAAAAAAAATTGTGTTTCCGGTAACCCGACCTACCCTAGTTCAAACCCCCGACCCTAAACTTTTTTTTGGACGTTGAAAACAAATCCCGCGAGATTGGCTGGGAAAAGTTTTAAATCACGCGTGATTTCATGACGTCATTAAACAACAATAGCGACTGCTTGTGCAAGCGTGTTTTCCGTAACATGTGAGAAATGCGATCACGTTCAAGTAAAAATGTAAAAAGTGTGAGATGCTCCCCACCTAACTATCCAAAATGTTTTTGTGTCGAGTTTGTGTTTAATTCGTTTCAAAAATGTGTTCCTATATTCTTATCAGATTTTTTGTGTTAATGAAAATGT
>LD343100.1:265666-283136 GCA_001465055.1 Ptychodera flava
AGAAGCACTATGTGTTGTACTTCCAATCGTAAAGAATCAATACATTACTCTGCCTGATAACAAACATTAGAAATCATTTAAGCTTGATCACAAGCTCAGTACTTTACCGTCAGTCAACTGACAAAAGAAAAAGAATTGTTGCCCTCTCGAAAATGTAATAGTTGACAATACATAGCTTGGCTGGTACAATAGTCTGGAGGTAATTTGAGCGATGCTCACGCGTTTTTCAGAAATACAGTTGCATTTCCAAGGCCGTCAGGCCGAGGGCCTGATAGTAAATGTGCTTCAAAATGAATAAGTAGACATTAGCGAGAATTAGTGGTATGATATGATATGAATGAAGATGGGCGGGGCATCTATCTCAAAGAACTCAGAAGGTTAATGCTGATTAATGCGGAATGATGTCTCTGCCAACTCTTAACTTGTGCCGATGTCTAATTTCTAGACGAAACCTATTGCAGGTTGAGATTTTGTTACAGTATGTGCTAGGAATTCGATGTAACATTCACCGTGGAAAGAATTTATCTGAAAAATTATAAAACTTTTATCGCAGTAAAATACGCAAGGTTACATATGAACCTTGGGTAACCAGTTTGCTCTAGATGCTGTCGCCGCTCTTTGTAATCATAGGCCAGGATTTTGGAGGCCATAATAGGTGTAAATTGAGTGATTGACACGCTTATGAGACGTTTTCATTGGCTGATAGGAGTGCCATCGCATCAATGACAAACAATGGACCTTCCCTTTTACACCTAGGGAGGCGCTACTTCATCAATCCAGCTGTAAATTATTAAACAATTTCACCATTTTACAGTATATTAAGAGATCCCTGTCAGACAGGTGCAAAATCTGAGTTTAGCATCTCCGAAGAACCGGAACCATGAGGTAAGCATTCCTTAGATGACAAATTAGCCTGCACTATCACTGATAATATTCCTGCGGATCTAATGCGGATGAGCCATTCTGTTTGTAGTAAAGGCTTCTATTTAAAAGGCTTGCTGTAGTTTGTTGACGCAGTTGGTACATAGAGATGTACACTGAAAAAACCATCGTAATGGTAAAACTGATTAAGCCATAAAAATTCATTTGTCAATGATTTCCTTGAATTACTTCATAATATTACTTTACCATTCCGTAGAAACTATTTTCCATGCGCTACCTTGCCGATCATCGGTTGTAACGGGTCGTCAGTAGCAGTACCTTTTGATGGCGTTTGTCAATGCTTTTGTCTGGACTCAATTGCAAATACATGTTCTTCTCTCAAAAGTACGTTGAAACACCAACCATTTAGCTTTTGTCAACACAGTGTGTATATGAATATAATTCGCCGCTATTGCTAACGTCTGAACTCTAGTCCGTGGTAGCATTCTCTTGTCCTCATTAGCAATGCAATTAACACATTGTAGAGGCCGAGTTAACCATCTAAACGCTGTGTATTTCAACCTGCTTTGAATAGTAGAATGAGAAACTGTAATTCTAAATTAAGGTGGTTCGTGCCTCGAAAATGAAGGATTGAAATTTCGCCAGAACGTTCCTCAAGCGAACTTTGAACGTTACCAATCTTTTTCAAAATCAAGAATACAATTGGGGGATCAAATTTAGGTAATGGAGAAACAAATTACCCAATATTTACCGACACTTGAAAATCAAAATGGCCGCCCTCCCTGTGTTATCCCAATGGAGGAAATCACATTCCTGATTATCATAAAACTGAGTCGGTAAAAGCTGTATTCACTCCATAAGCTTAAAAATGAGCCCTCATTAGCGGTAGGCCAAGAAAATATTGTAAAAGTTTCAGAGCCCTAATATCCGTCCCCGAAGCGAATTCCACCTTTAACACGATTGGAACTAATTTGGGAAAATTGGATGAGAGTAATTATTAGGAAATGGTAACGAAATCGAAATTTTTACAGCTGAAATTTTACAAAATGATAGAATAGTGTAAAATTTGAAATATTGTTCTCATCGAACAAAACAACGACAACACAACGATTATTGCATACCTCTTTCATCGGACTCATTTTCATGAAAAAAGGTTTATTTTTGTGTAAATGTACTAAAGAAATGAGACAAAATGCTTAACATTTCTCTACTTAACGACATTTGAGTCAGGGCACTTTTGAAATGCCCGTGACTTTTTCGTGAATTTAAGGCTTCATAAACATTAAATTGAGTCAGGGCACATTTTAAATGACCCTGACTAACTTGACTGTAAATCAATCGAAAAGCTTCATTTTGGTCGAGGAAAAGTAACAAACTGAGATTATTACTAGTGTTTCAGTGATGAAGAAACTACAGACAAACTCTCATATTTTTATTCAAATATGAATATTGTTAAAATGTTTTGAACAATATTGCATTAGATACTATCATGCACTGATTCTTACTCATAACATTTCAACAGCATCGTAAATTTTGAATAAAAGTTTAAAGATGGTAAGCAAATATGGTGTAATATTAGACAAATTTCTAAAATTCTTGAGAAATGTTACCAATCCAATTATCCCAATTTAGTTCCAATCGTGTTCTTAACAAAAATACTCAAAAGTCAGAGCTACTCACCCTTTAAGTTGTTTATACTATGATATCTTTAATTTGCAATTAATGTTCCACTCTATATTTATCTATTTATATGTAACTATCGTTTCTCATATTTACTAATCAGCATCGTACATGTGTCATTTTCATTCAGATCTACGCAGTCACCCTGGTTCATCTTTGAAGTATGTTCACTATTGATTTGTACGGCCACGGCAGGTAAGACGCCCATGTTTTCTTTCCCAGTTGTCACAATGTTTCAGAGCATAGGATGTCCTTCACGATAGGTGTGTTCAATAGTAAACACCTATTGCCTGGTCATGAGGGCTTTAGCGCCCGTCTATTACCCCGAGGGGCCGTGTGTTACCAGAAACACATCGCTATTGCCAGAGGCCGTAGGCTGAGGGGTATAGCGATGTGTTTCTGGTAACACACGGCCACGAGGGATAATAGACGGGCGCTATAGCTCGAATAAAGTCAAGGTTATAGGTGTTTAATAACACACCACACGCTAATGTTTTTTTATGTTATAGTTTTTAATGTGTTTTGATATTTTGCTCCACAACAATCCTTTGTGACAAGTTTACTTGGCGATATTTCCACAGCGCTTACAGTTGTATGTGGTACCACTTTTTTCGAAAAATATCCTAAGCATACCCAGCAACAATCCTTGGTTGCACTTGAATCTTTTTGGTCGATGAGCTGTTCAAGTCCTACGCTGTTGGAATGTTGGAAAATGTTGGAAAATCTATTTTAGAGAGAGGCCCGTCGCTCATCCCGGACGCATGTAACGTTCTACACACTTCGCTGATCACTGCGTCTGACGTGACCGGAAGAGCAGCACGTAGTAAGACGCAGATACAGGCAAACCGCCATTTTGAAATGTGCTGGTTTTTGGTCTCCCGGAAGTTGTTAATTGAGCATTTCCGCACAAAGTGCATCCTTTTTTCTCGCGTGCTTTTTAGTCTAGTCTGGTAGCTGCCAATATTTCAAAATTTGTAAGCATGGTTATTAAATCCTTGCTTAAATTCTAGCCACGTTCGCATCGTAAAACTATGATAATTTTAGCTTTACTTCCAACTAAAATTGAACAGCCAATGACAGCGCCCCAGGGTTCAACCAATCAGATATCGTAATTTGATATATAGCGGTTTGCCATTACCTGCCTCTTTGTGCTTGTCACTGACGTGGGGACCAGCCAATCTCTACACCTAGCCATTGTTGCAAAGTTGTAGACGACACTACGGTCACATGACCGGGCACTTATCAAAATTTGGTCTAAACTATTTCCCTAGGGAAATAGTTTTCAAAAAATTACCCTCTTACGTCACTTTTGTCGATTCGATGGTGAATAAACGTATCTAATTTCTCGTCACGTGACGTATTCTGGTGAATCCCGACACAGAATTAGCAAATAGTGTGTTATAATCACATATGTTACACTTTGAGTAGATATTTCTCTTGTTCTACTCTGTTAAAAAATCAAAACAACAGAATGAAGTGAATTCATTGTACTTTTCTACGGCATCCATTTATAAATGCCATAACATGTTTCTGTTTGCATTAGTTTCTATAAGATGGTTTGAAACCAAATGCGACTCATGTAAAAATGCGTACTGAAGTTTGACCCTAAAACGTTTTTTTTTAACCCTATGGCGACGAACGCACAACTTTGATTTTAAAATTAAATCATGCGATAACATGGCATTTTTCAAGGGGCGTTATTGTTTATTCTATAAATTATTGGAGGGTCAGGAACTATGGGTTTTGTTCATGCTAAATAAAATTGGAAAACAAACATTGGTTATTGGTTTATGCCGTGTTAACCTTGTGTACATTAGATAAAATTGTTTTCGTTTTTGATGTGCAGCGCATGCTCTTTCGACGTTGTTGTTGTGAGCAAATGTACAAGAAAATCTTTATGTGGCTTGATAAATTCGTTACTATGGAAATCGTTGGGACTTG
The DNA here is from genome assembly GCA_001465055.1 of Ptychodera flava. Taxonomy (NCBI): domain Eukaryota; kingdom Metazoa; phylum Hemichordata; class Enteropneusta; family Ptychoderidae; genus Ptychodera; species Ptychodera flava. Next base: position 270,170 of record LD343100.1, read on the forward strand.
GCATCTCCTGTAGTCAAGTTCTTAGATACAGAGGGCGCTTGATCGTACTCATACTGCCTTTGCATGCGTTTATGATTATGTTTTGGAACTGCATATAAAAGCGTGGAATGGATATAGAAACAAAAGTGAGCAGGAGCGAGACGAATTCATATTATTTCTACCAAGCTCAAGTGAAAACAATCCAAAAGACTAGGTTTGGGATTGAGAGGGGGTTGTTATTGTTATTTTTGCTTTTATTTACCACGAACAATAAACACAATTCTTCGGTTATCCGTGGTTCAATCATACGTAATGTAAATGAGGCCTCGAAACAACGATGGAGTGTCTTCTCATACTCGTCCTCTTTGCAGACATCTCCAGCGGGACATTTACAATTAAAGATCCTACTACGACCATAGATTGTGCATCGGGAGCCACTATCACCTTTGATCTCGACATCTGCGATATTGGTGGAAGTGGCGGTGTAGTTACCGGCATCAAGCTATACTACACAGCCACAAACGACTACGGGGACGGCACCGATGCATCAAGGGAAACAGCAGTGTTTCCATTTACTGCAGTCAGCATTAAGCAAAATGGAAAGCATTCTCTAACGAACCAGACTGAAAATATGGTTGGCTTTTTGGGCTGTACGCACATATACCTCTGTGCGGTCATCACGGTGACCGGCGAGACAACAACTCCACTAACGGACAACAACGACTCTTGCTTAAAACTCGATCATTCAGAAGACAGTACAAACCACTGTGGTAAGTGATATTTTTTATCTCAGTAACTCCTTTGACATATTGATCTCAAACATCCATTTATAATTCACCATTAAACGACAAATGACACGAAAAGTTGGCGAATTGTGACTTTCTTACCACAGGGAAGCCAGGATAAGCAAAGGAACATGTAAACATAGCAAACAAATCTCCAAAAACAACAAAACTTACAAATAATTAAAAAACAAATACACAAACAACCGATCAAACCAAAAGTATATATAACATATAAATAACAAACGAAAAAATACATAAATAAATAGAAAAAAATAGATTTTAATGAATTTACCGAACAACTCATGCAACATAAAAAAGATGTGACTTCAATACCATTAGTCACAAAGTTGTTTGTGATACTGACGTCACATCTTGAATATGGTGCAGGTGATGTTTAATAACATTAACTCCCATTCATGTTATAGTTTCCTCTTATGTTCGGGTTTGTTTATTTGATTTTTATTTATTTATTCTTTGTTTATTTTGTTTTTTGATTGGTTGTTTATTCATTCATTTTTTATTTTCATTTTTTGTTTGTTTGTTTTTTTAAGGGTTGTTAGTTTGGTTGTTATTTTGGGTTGTTGTTTTTCATTTCTATGCCTGTTAATCCTGGCTTCCCTGTCCTGTCACGGACGAAATTTTGTTAGGTTACATGTTCTTGATACATTCTCGAAATATTTCACGGTTTAGCCTACAATCTTACCAATCTTTATCAAACTCTCCGGACTGCAACCTGACAGGTTGCTTCATCTTGCAGTAAATCAATCGCTATATCTTGTTTTCACTCAAATCCTGGCATTAACGCTAATCTGAATGCGTTACGATGACATTTCGAAATAAATATCTTGTTCCAAATTGACATGAAGACTGTTATTTATTAATTGTATCACCATGAAAACTAATGAAGACGATTGAAACTAATTTGGGATAAATGGATGGTGAATTAATGTCTTTAAAATCTGCAAATGTAAGCTCACATGCTTTTCTTTTTACGTTACACACTTGTTTTTATAAGTAGTTTGTAGTATCGCAACATTCAGCGATAGGGCACCTACCATTTTTGAGAAATTTGAAAAATACGAAGATCCAATTATCCCAAATTAGTTCCAATCGTGTTAATGGTAAACGCCCATTTTATCTTTCAATGTAGCTGAGGGATCCGCACCTCCATTGCTTAGAGACAATCAAACGTCCGATGATGAATTAACCAAAGGTAAGATTGGTAATTTTATCACCTATTTAAACTAAATAAAACTGAGCATGATCAGTTTTCACGAATCTTTACAGTTCTATTCGACAAATGCTTTTAATTTCTGTACGGTATATTAGCCCTTTGAGTGCTGCAATTTTCCCGCAAAAATTTCGGTGAAACATTTTACAAATCTTATGTTCAATTAGTTTAACTCTCATTCATGTCGTAGTTTTTTCTTATATTTATTTATCTATTTACTTAATTGTTTGTTCGTTCGGGTTTGTTTAATTATGTATTTATTTATTTATTTATTTATTTATTTATTTATTTATTTATTTATTTATTTATTTATTTATTGCTTGTTAGTTATTTATTCACTTTTCTTTTTCATTTTTGGGATTTTTTTGTTTAGGATTGTTAGTTCTGTTGGGATTTTTTAAGATTTTGTTATTTTTGATTTTATATATTTGACGTTTATCTAGTTTTTTGTGTATTTTGTTTTTTGATCGGTTGTTTATTTATTATTTTTTTTGTTTTCATGTATTTGTTTCTTCATTTTTAGTGTTGTTAGTGTGGTCAATATTCGGGGGGGGGATTGTTTTCATTTTCTATGGCTGTTAATTCTTGGTTCCATTGGCTGTTATGAACGAAAGTTAGTTAGTTGATAAGAAAGTGTTTGTTTATTTTTTGTTACAATTTTTTCTTTTTATTTGTTTGTTTATTTGTTTTGTACCTGGTACATACATACTTCTGAAATATTTGATGGTTTAGCGTACAATCTTACCAATCTTCATCAAAGATTGCAGAATGTAACCTGACAGGTTGCTTCATCTTGCGGTGAATAAATCGTTATATCTTGTTTTCACTCAAATTCTGGATTTTTTAGACTGATCTCAAAGCGTGAAGATGACATTAGAAATGTTTTCAAAATAAAGATTTTGCAAAACACTGGCATGAAGACTCTTATTTATTCATTGAATTACCATGAAGACTAATGGTAACCGCCCGTTCTCTACGGTATATTAGCCCTTTGAGTGCTGCAGTTTTTCCCGCCAAAATTTCAGTGCAACATTTTTTCAAATTCTTATGATCAATTACTTTGTCTCATTAATCTCATAGTTTCATTCATCTATGTTTATTTAGTTATTTACTTGTTTCATTATTTGTTTGTTTGTTTGATATTTATTTATTTATTTATTTATTTATTTATTTATTTATTTATTTATTTATTTATTTATTTATTTGTCTGTTTGTTTGTTGGGTTTTTTTTGTTTTGGCTTGGTTGTTTTTATTCATTTCTTTATTTTCGTTTATTCGTTATTTGTTATTTAGCTTTGTTAGTTTGGTTGGTGTTTTTATAAAGGTTTTTGTTTTGATTTTCTTTGTCTGTTAATCCTAGCTTCTCCGTCCTGTCACGAACGAGATTGAGTTAGCTTGATACATTCACGAGATCACTTCTTTGTAAAGTTGCTCAACAAATTACAACATAACATTGGAAATTAGAATCCGGATAATTGTTTACGTGTAACCTACTGTTCCACAAATGACCTACTCAAGTGTAAGTTAATAATGATTATTTACTTATAATGCGTATACATCCATTGTGATAAAAAGTGATCAAAGACGCTATTTAAAAATATAAAATATGCAACTAAAATCAAAAACGTTCACAACTAAATGAAAAATATTCAAGTAAAAAATTTTAAAATCAACAAAAACAACACTTTGCACAACAAATCATCTGGTAACATCAAATCAACCAAAAAAGTACAAAAGAAGATTAACTAAAGGCTTATTTTAAAAGGTGCCTTTTGAGCTTTGATTTAAAAGAAGAGAGAGTAGGGGAGCATCTCCCCTTAAGTGAAAGATTGTTCCAAAGATCGGGGGCCGCAACACTGAAAGCACGATCCCCACATTTCTTAGTACGTGACCTATTTTGGTGGAGTTTAAACTGATCAGCAGATCTCAAAGTACGATTCGGATCATATAAAGAAACCATGCCACAAAAGTTGTTTGGAGCAATGGAATGAATGCATTTGTAAGTGACAATTAAAATCCTAAAAATTATGCGTTGAGCAACAGGTAACCAATGTTATTGCTAAAGTACAGGAGTGATATGTGTAGTGGGTTTAGAACGAGTGACAATTCTGGGAGCAATATTCTGAATACGTTGAACACGATTAACTAAGTATTTGGGAAGTCCTAATAAAACAGATTTACACGAATCAATACGAAATGTACCAAATACGTGTATTAATTGCACTGTGGCAGATTTAGAAAGATACTTTCGAATAAGTGCAACGCGACGTAAATAGAAAATGGCTGAACGGCAGATCTGACCAACATGAGGATTCATCATTGTGAGACGAGAGTCGAGAGTGGCTCCAGGGCTCTTTGCCTGAAAGTTGGCAGGAATCAAAATATCACCAATCCTAATTTCTCCGATCCCCTTCTCAGGCTGATTACCGGTGACGGCAGAAAACGTTAAAAATCAGGTTGCTTCATCTTGCGGTGAATCAATCCTTATATCTTGTTTTCCCTCAAATTCTTGAATTTACGCTAATCTGAAAGCGTCACCATGACATTAAGAAATCTTTTCGAAATTATCTATCTTTCAATGTAGCTGACGGATTCATACCTCCAGTACCTAGAGACGACCCTACGTCCGATGATGAATTAACTAAAGGTAAGATTGGTAATTTTGTCACCTATTAAATACAAGTAAAATTAAGCATGATCAGTTTTCACATATCTTTAAAGTTCCATTCGACAAATGCTTGGAATTTCTGTGCGGTATATTAGGCCTTTGAGTGCTACAATTTGTCCTACAAAAAATTCAGTGCAACATTTTACAAATTCTTATTAGTTTTCTTGTATTTTTTAATTTTGGAGCAAATGGACATATCATTTCCTTGGCTACAGTTTGTGTCTTTGTTGTCCTATTTGGGGTACTTTTATTAGTTTAAGCCCAAAATGCAGAAAACTGGCCTTTCCTTGGGTACAGTTTGTGTCTTTGTTGTCCAATTTGGGTACTTTCATTAGTTTAAGCCCAAAATGCAGAAAACAGACCTCTGAGAGATCGAACGTCGGAAATTCAGCGCCCGAGACCGAGCATTTTATAAGTCGGGATTACGTACACGCACACAGTATCCTACGATATCGATAAAATACGCATTTCGTTTATAAACATTGCGTTTTATTTGCATGCAAAGCGAACACTGTACTCAAATCTATCTGCTGCAGACACAAAAAGGGTCAAGAGTTCAAATCAAAAGAAAAGTAACAACTTTTTTCGTAAATTTACCTAAGGACAAATAGTCCTGGCTTTTTGGCATACTAAAAATAATAGATGTGTCCCATTCTGTACCGTATACGTCTACCGTAGCGTCACGACATTCAGAAATGGTACAGTGAGGTTACAGGAGCTATATTTGATGGATAATTTTGACATCAATTGTAGTAGAAAACAAACAGTTTTGAAATAATTCAGACGTGGAATGACTGCAACTGTGAGATCTGTTTTGCCCGATGCATCGAGAGCTGGACACTGACACCGCTCGTTTTATTTGATTTCAACTTTCATCGCAGTCGCCAGGAGTCATGTCATCCAATTGTTATTTTGAACTTCTTGGTCTACATCATTAGAGCATCGTGGTCCGTTATTGTTACAGCCTAGACTTTGGGAAAAAATATCTGACATACCGTTACTTTGAGGAATTGTCAATTTATTTGTGTATGAACGAAAACTAGCTTTATTTCAAAGAGCGGTAGGATATATCGCGTCTCGACTCCCGCTGCCCGGCCAAGTGCACGGTGCGCTGCTGTTGCCCTAATGCAATGATTTACATAACACCCAAATGTGCAATTTCACAGATGTCTTACATCATCGATCCAAAATTATTTTCACCAAGAGATGAGTTATAGACCTGTGCTTTATCTCTGTATCAAAATTCGGACTTCGGTCTTTTAAAATAAAGCGGACTGTTTCGGTTTTTCTCGAGGGTCTATGTTTTAGATTGGCACGTTCAAATGCAAAGATGACTTTCGAACATGCTGGTTTAGGTGCCCGTTTTGCCAGCACTATCAGTGCTAAAAAAGTATTTAAGCATCGCAAGAATGAGCTCTCGTCCAATCAGAATGTCGCATGGTAGCATGATATAATATAATAGCCCTTTGAGTGCTGCGATTTTTGCCGCCAAAATTTCAGTGCAACATTTTACAATTCTTATGTACAATTAGTTTAGCTCTCATTCATGTTATAGTTTTACCTTATATTTATTTATTTATTTACTTATTTTTTGTTTGTTCGGGTTTGTTTATTTCACGTTTATAATTTTTATTTTTATTTACATTTTTTGTGTTTGATTGGTTGGTTAATTATTAATTTTTTTGTTTTCGTTTATTTTGTTTTTGTTGTTTAGGTTTGTTAGTTTGGGTTGGTTTCTTTATAGGGTTTTATGCTATGATTTTTTTTATCAAACTCTGTTCTATATTAATTGCATAAGACTAATGGTAACCGTCCATTTTATCTTTCAATGTAGCTGACGGACCCGTACCTCCATTACTTAGGGACATCCACATGTCCAATGATGAACTGACAACAGGTAAGAGTCGTAAATTTTTAACCTGTTTAAAATAAGTAAAACTAATCATGATCAATTTTCACAAATCTTTAGAGTTCCACTCGACAAATGCTTGGAATTTTTGTACAGTATATTAGCCCTTTGAGTGCAGCGATTTTTCGCGCCATAATTTTGGTGCAACTTTTTACAAATTCTAATATTCAATTACTTTAACTCTCATTCATTCCTGTCATAGTTTTCTCTTATCTTTATTTATTTATTTACTTATTCGTTTGTTTGTTTGTTCGGGTTGGTTTTTTGACATTTACTTATTTATTTATTTATTTATTTATTTTTTTGGTTTGGTTGGTTATTTATTCATTTTTCTGTTTTCATTTTTTTGGGTGCGGGGGTGTTGTTTAGGGTTGTTAGTATGGTTCGGATGTTTTTGGGTTTTTGGTGTTTTATATTCTTGGCTGTTAATCCTGGCTTTCCTGTCCAGTCATGAACGAAATTTTTTAGATTGATAAGAAAGTGTTCCGTACTCTATTTCGATTCATTCATAACGACGAGATCACTTCTTTGTCGAGTTGCTAAACAAATTCCAACATAACATTGGAAATAAGAATCCGGACAAATGTTTACGTGTCGCCTACTGTCCCAAAAATGAACCTGCTCAAGTGTGCGTAAATACATGTGTCCAGCCTACAAGTACGTGATACATACATATTTTTGAAATGTTTCAGGAATTATACAACCTGACAGGTTGCCTTATCTTGTAGTGAATCAATCTTGATATCTTTGTTTTCACTCCAGTTCTTGAATTTACGCTAATCTGAAAGCGTTACTATGACGTTAAGAAATGTTTTCGAAATAAATATTTTGTTAAAAATTGACATGAACAGTGTTTGAATTACCCTGAAGACCAATGGTAACCGCCCATTTTATCTTTCAATGTAGCTGATGGATCCGTACCTCCAGTACTTAGAGAGGACCCAACGTCCGATGATGAATTAACCACAGGTAAAATAGGTAATTTTGTCACCGATTTAGACTGCGTAAAACTATGCATTATCAGATTTCACAAATCTTTACAATTTCGCTCGACAAATGCGTGGAATGTCTGTACGGTGTATTAGCCCTTTGAGTGCTGCAATTTTTCCCACCAAAATTTCAGTGCAAGGTTTTATACATTCTTATAAATTTTTCTGTATTTTTTTTAATTTTGGAGCAAAAGGAAATAATATTTCATTGGTTAAAGTTTTTTAATCATATATTTCGCAAAAACCTGATTAAGGTATAATCTATGAAGGCGACAAGATTGACTTTGGAGCTCAAAGGGTTAATAAGCAGTCAGGTTGCAGGTCATTTGACCTACAAAGTTCAAGGTCGACTTCATTTTACTCGACACAAGGCACCAAAAACCTTGAAATGGCAATAAAATAAAAATATCTTTCACGTGAGTTATGGAGTTGTAACATAATTGAAGGAACGAAATAAAAACTAACAATCAAACCTCCCGCATGGAGGCTTTCCAGCCCATAGACAAAGCACGAGGCTCATCAAACTTTGAGGCAGGGCAAAGTTTCGTAAATGTATTATTGAAAATATACTATTTACCATTTTATGGCATTAGAAATATGTACTCTTGCATAAAAGACCGTAAAAATCATACCAATGCAAAATATTCCTCACAGGTTGCTTGTTGAAGCAAAATTTATGCACGTATGTTTGCAAACATCGCTCATTATTCAAAGAATTATGGAATTCTCAATAAAATGGCGGCCACAAAATATTGCCAAATAAATGCGGAAATGGCGACGAAAGCTACTAAATTTTGGGTTATTCTAGAATATGGAACATTTTCAAGAGAAAGGTGGAACACAGAATGTTCTGGAATGAAAATCACGTTTTCTTCTCGCTGGATTAATGAGACTTGATGAGACTTAAATTGGCAATACGCGTGTTTGTTGGTTGTTTGTCGGCTTCAACTATTTTGTAGATTATTGCCAGAAAAAACAGATGTGCTTTAAATCAGAAAATTCGGCCCTTCAAAGAATAGGTTTAACTTTTGCGGAGGAAAGGTTTTTTAACACAAACGTGTCACTATCATTCTATATAATTTTTTGCAATTATTTGAGGAAGATTTAAATTTTGTGTTTTTTAACAGATTCAAGTGCTGTGTCCATCGACTTGTATTTACCACTTATACTAACAGCTGCAATGGGAGTAACTTACTTGTGCTTTTAACATAAAAATACTCATTGGATGATTCCATACAGGTATGATAATTGTTGTTTGTCACTGATAATATGATTAACGTTATCACTGGAGACAAAATCATCATCAACGTTGTCCTCATCGTCGTTGTGAAGAACAACATGTGGCATAACGACAACGACGGCTACAAACCATCGCTATAGTCTCATGTATTTCTGAGCTATTATCGACAGCATGTTTATCCGGTTATGCTTCCGTAAACTATACCCCCAGAGGACGAACAGACAGAAATACAGCGCCCTAACAGCAAAGCGGGGAAAAAGGCTATTCACTGTATCGCAACGCAAGCCATTGTTGTTTCTGACCTGTAGTATATGGTGTCTAAACTTTGTTTCAGATTTCTCTTCAATGAATGTGCTTCATCGGAGATTCGGAGAAAGAGGACGTTTCGTCTTCTTAGGAAAACGCCTTTTTTATCATTTATGACGGACTTTCTGACAACTCTGATAGGACAGGCATAACTCATGATATTACGATGTAAACGAACTTCATTCGGCTTAAAGTCGGATTTGTCTTTTAAGGTTACACCTCGTGAGGAAGATGACGATAGGAACAATTTACTCCTTCTGTTTTAAATTTCAACGAACATCTTTGTTAGGTTTATTCAAACAGCAAATACTTTTTTGTAATTCTAGACTTGTAAACACATGGGACTAATGAGCCATGCTACAAGATGAATTCCTTCAGACCTCTGAAAATTCAAGATGAATTCCTTCAGACCTCTGAAAATTTACCGAGGTGCCGTGGTGACGATCCGAAGAAGTCAATTTCTGAGCTATTATCGCCAGCATGTTTATCCGGTTATGCTTCCGTAAACTATACCCCCCTGCGGAAGAACAGACGGAAATACAGAGCCCTCACAGCAAAGCGGGAAAAGGCTATATATTCACTATATCGCAACGCAAGCCATTGCTGTTTCTGACCTATATTATATGCTGTCTAAACTTTGTTTCAGATTCCGCTTCAATGAATGTACTCATCTAAGATTCGCAGAAGGAGGACGTTTCGTCTTCTTAGGAAAACGCCTTTCTATCATTTATGACGGACTTTCTGACAATTCTGATAGGACAGGCATAACTCCTGATACTTACGATGTAAACGCATTACATTCGACTGAAAGTCGGATTTGTCTTTTAAGGTTATAACTCGTAAGTAAGATAACGATAGGAACAATTTTCTCCTGTTTTAAATTTGAATGAGCATTTCTGTTAGGTTTATTCAAGCAGCAAATAATTTCTTGTAATTCTGGACTGGTAAACACATGGGACTAACGAGCTATGCTACAAGATGAACTCCTTCAGACCCCTTAAAATTTTTACCAAGTTGCCGTGAAGACAATCCGAAGTCAATTATTCTAGTACGAACTATGTGTTTTGTACTTGATTTAACTTAACTTCTCACATCATGATGGGGAAGTTGGCGGTATTCGCAAACAGATACACTTCGCTTACCGATGAGACTATATGAAGATGCTATGGATGACATCACATGATGAGATTATTACGTCTTCATAATAATGACGTCATTGATGAGCGACTCCGTATCGGATACGTCTCTCTGGTATAGAATTAAAACTGTTCGTCTGATGTGACAAATGACCGAAATGTCATCAACTTGACTGTAATGTAACTGTATGATCAACAATAAGGAAATGACGAATCCGATATGATTGACACCATTCATGTCTGTTCGGTCTTCCTGTTGTGCTTTACACTATTATGGATTCCCTGTATATACGGTTTCCAGAATATACAGAATTAATAAATAAAACCATAAAAAGACAATGATTATTGTCACATTTTTTCATAAGTCAGCGTCTGACAAACTAAATATTAAACTTTTTTTTCCGATAAAAATGAAACTACATCAAGAGGTTGTGGCTAATTTTTCTGATGGTCTGTCTGTTGGAAACAGTACAAATATTGACGTCATTGATATTGTTACTCAGACGATCTGCCTGACCATGTCAGCCTAATAACATGCTTTCATATATTTCTACTTCCACACTCCTCTTCAGTAATGTCCCTCCAACATTATCACGCACTCACCTTAAGTGTGAATGCATTTCTTGCGTTGTCACCATCAGAAAATGAACTCCAGTCATCAGCTCATTTAAATGTGACACTAAATTTTATTCCTTTGTTCCTACTTGTCCTTTCGCCATTAAGAAATTTTGATCTGCAGTTTCTCTTCTGGAGAAGAGTATACACTCTCGAACGCAATAACAAGTAAAGATGATAGGTACAAAGTTTTGTGAAAATTTGTGAATATATTCGTTTTATGAGTTCAGTGGAGAGAGTTTTGATGTTTCGAAATTAGGGGACAGACAGACAGAGACACAGAGAGACAGGGGCAGACCGTATACAATTTTTTAGAATGTCCATGTTGGAAAAATCTATTCCGACCGGAAAGAGCCAGCTGCCAACACTGCGCGTTGAGCAGTGTGGCTCCGCCGTGACTCGTAATCTTCCATACCTTCCATAAATATTTAAACGACGAGGCGTAGAGTACCGGTAAAATGAGCAGCGGGACAGATATTTGGACTCTCATTTTTTTACAATTCTTTTCTGAAGTACCACCCATTGGTGGGGTTTTATTTTAAAGCCCTTTCACTAAGAAGATAATTCACCGTCTTATTTCTTCGAAGATCGAAAATTGTATTTTCGCCATTGACAGGGATGGCGGCCATTTTGAATTTTATGTTAGGGCATTTGCTTCTCGAGTTCCAAGTTTTGCATTGGGACACCTGATTTCCATTCTTGATTCGATGAAAGAATGGTTGAATTTTATTGAGGAAAATTTGAAAAAGTATATTCTTTCACTTTCGACCTCAACAGCCTTACCCATGAACACACTCCTGAAGATGTGGCGAAGTGTAAGATATTTTCATCTTTATAGAGGCACACCTCGCAATCAAATGGATACTCGGTTATTTGTAGTCATTGCCACAGGCTCTGTTGTCAATTTGACTCTATTTACCTTAGTCATAATGTGACCCCTGAAGGTCTTCCCCTAACCTTCGCTTGTCCTCCGAAAGCGCAACAGTATTTTGTAGGGCCAAGGAAAATTTAGGTAAAGATCTCCAAAGTATTCTGTGGTCAAATTGGTATCCTTGATCTTGGAAAAAGCATTTGAGCGATTATCCACAGAATTATTTAACTGCTCAAACTTACCCGACAAATCTTGACGGAGGGCGGCAAGTTGACTGAGTATTTTCTTAATATCATGACTTTGAGTCATAGCTGGGTTTTCAGAAGTATCAATACCAACTTCACTTAACTTTGTTTGCCTCGTAACTCTGTCAGATGGAGCATTGTTTGTAGTCCTTGGTCCAGGGTTGGACTCTATGTCACCAGCACTGAGGAGTAGCGTGCACAATACCAGCTTCAAAAACAATGACACGTAGCCTCTTCTCATTGTTATGCATGGCGGTCTCCACAGTCTTTTCCTCCGTTGCGTGAAACATCCAATTTTCGCTCTCCACTGCTCCAAAGAGACGCCCATTGCTTCACACGAACACCAACTGTGTCAACAAAACTTTACAAATCTTTAAACTTGATTTGTAAGGGAAAACCAAGAACAGTTTTCGTGAAATTTTAAGAGAATTTTGGAGGCACCTGTAGAAGTATGGGTCTCCGTCAGCTGACCCCTGACCTCTCATGATAAATATCTGGGATACAAAATCGGAAAACTATTAACCGGAAGGCCAATCACTCTGGCAGACGCTATAGTCGCTCTCTCTCTCTCTCTCTCTCTCTCTCTCTCTCTCTCTCTCTCTCTCTCTCTGTTATCAACTTATATCAAGGTTGTAGTATCTGCCCAAACTTTTTAAAGGGGTGTTAAGTCTATCGCCTGGCATCTCGGTTGGTCTGTAGTATGTACTCAGACTAACGTCAAGTGTCTATGTCGTGAACATACACGACGTCTTCGCACGATTCTTCCTGAATCAAGAAGCTGCAAGTGGCGAATTGACTAGCCCTTGAAGTAACCGCATATTGTGCGACTGAGACAGATCTCTATGTTTCTAATACGTGGGATAAGCCTACTAAGAAAAAATATGTATACGCGTGCATGATGCAAGCGTACATGTCTGTCTCTGTCTCTCTGTCTGTCTGTCTGTCTGTATGTATGTATGTATGTATGTATGTATGTATGTATGTATGTATGTA
>LD343102.1:0-15447 GCA_001465055.1 Ptychodera flava
AATTTAAAGCCTGTTGAAAAGTTCTTGAATCTGAAACTTAGTCCTTGAAAGTCCTGAAAAAAAAATAATCATGCCCACAATTTTCAAAAAGATGATCAGGTGTGATATTATAAAAATGACATGTAAAAACGATCTAAAAATGGTATATTGTATAAATGAAAGTCTATGAATTTTTAATGACTGTGAGTGTATTGACCCTGTCAATGGAATCAGAGTTTCTTAATTAATATTTGGATAATGGTGTTTGTACCTTGCCACATTTATGACCTTTTCAAACAATTTGGAATAAAATGATTGCTGAGCTAGACCAATGTGGAATACTTTATTGAATGTTTCTACCCATAATAAAATTTTTTTCTGCCAGGGCTCGGATCGTACAGTGAAGGTCAATAATACCCTTACAAATGAAGATACAACATAATTCAAATCTGTGAAGTATATTTATTCTTTGCAGTGGGTAGTTTTAAGATGACAAGAATCAAAATGCTCACAAGAGTATGAAATCAAAATGCCTATTGCAGCAGTTATTATAAATTTGAGGTGACCTTTCTACAAACTGGAAACAACTAGACTCGATTGTGGGAATCTGCCTAGCCTAGCCCCAGTTCCCTGGCTTTTCTCGGCAGCTTGGCGTTAAGCCCATGATCTATGCAACAGCCTACTCAGTGTGACAGTCTGCTGAAGTTTATTCCTTCAATTTAGGCCAAAGTAATTAAATTCTTTGTTTTACGTCCCCACCCGCGTAGGTTTTTAAGGTTTTCATGAAAAACACACACAGTGTATTAGAATAGGAAATTTAAGAACATGACCGCTTAGCTTTTCTAAACTAAAATTTTGTTACAATTTTTTATTTGCTGCAATCAAATTACATTGTGTTAATTTTCTTGTGTGTGTTTTTCAGCCGCTTGGACACGTACCTTTTCCCATGTAGAGTGGACGCAAAACAAAGAATTTGATTACTTTGGCCTTATTGTTTTGATATTTATATGCCACAGACTTTGAGCAAGTCTAGAATCTGCCAGGTTCTGAAACTTCTGTGTAACAAATACAGTACTAATAAGCTGAGATTGTGACTAAAAGGAAATTGAATCAGACATGTTTTCGACATGACTGGAACTAATTTCGGAGAATACTATAGGATATTGTAGTAATGTTTGTTTGATCAGCAAATTTTAGCTCGTATACAACTCCTTTTTTGCAATTCATTTATTTCTATTGACAATTGAATATTGCTCCTTTCAGCCATAGAGGACCTAAATTAACACCTTCGAAAAATTTGAATAATGAAAGGATCATACTCTTCTTAGTTCTGACCTTGTGTTTGATCACAAACACATCTGGTGCCCGCATGAAACATAAGCCCTGTAGCCCAGCTTGCTGTTCCAAAAATAACAAAACTGATGTTTAATAGGTAAAATGTTGAACACTTTGTCTGTTGATGCGGCCAGACACAACATTTCAACAAAGCAGGAAACTTGAATAAATTTTTTCTCTGAGTTGGTCAGACAAACTTAGATTGAGTATGATCACTCAATGTTCTGTGTTTACAAATTTTGCCAAAAAGTATGACCCAGATGCTGTTTTGGAATGAGTGTAAATTGCAGATTTGAGACTTTTCGCCATTTTGTTACTGTTTCTTCATCCTTAATGTGTACAGGATAATTATATATATAAATATGCAGACTGTGTACTGATGTAAATAGAGCTATTTGCAAATGACATCGATAGAGGTCGCTCTAACATGAATTCTTGCGTGAGTATGCAGCCATCAAATTGAACCTTCATGACAAGTGTAACATCACATTTCGAAAAGAAAAATGGGACTTTGTTAATTTAAATTGTAAGATGAAATTTAGAAGAATAAAATAATGTTGAACTGTAGGGCTAGGGTTAGGCTTAAGTTAGCGTTAGGGTTAGGGCTTAGGGTTGAGTTAGGGTTAGGGTTAGGCCTAAGTCACTTCTTCTATATTATCAGACTGGTATTAATATAGAAGGAGTGACTTACGTCTAACCCTAACCCTAACTTAAGCCTAACCCTAACCCTCGGAAATACATATAAACAAACAAATAAATAATAAATAAATAGATAAATGAACTCTCTATTGACAAATACAAACAAAACAGCTTTTCGATGTTATTTTGTTAAAATAAATAAACACAAACACAAACAAACACACTCACAAACAAGGAGGAAGAGCTTGTGATTTCTTATGGGCACTAAAAAAACCCTGGCGGCGCCCTTGAATTACGTCAGGTACACTTCCGGTTGTACATAGTACATCAATCTGCGCATGCGTAGTTAGTAAGCCGCCGGCGCAACAATTGATTTAAATAGACGAAAGAAATGTTGAGTTGTGCACTGCATTCAGAATAGAATATAGAAAGAAACAAAAAGTCGAGTGATGAATATAGAATAATAATAAAGAAATTAAATAGAAATGTTGAGTTGTACATGAATTGAAAAATAATAACATAGAAAGTAGTAATTTTTTCATTTATTAAAGACCATACACTAAAGCTACTTTACGTAAGTTGCAGCTAGCTATACCAGGTACTAGTATGCGAGAACACTGTCTCCATGTATTTCATCCCCGAATTTTCTTGAATGAGGGTCCCCCTTACCGCATGGCTGGTCGGTAGAGGGACTGTGATCAGTATAACACACGACCATGCTTCATCGCCCAAAATGAGTGCATGAGCGCCTTGCCTCGAGCTCGGTATGGTATCGTATGTTGTAAACACGATCTTACAAGTCTGACCCTTCGTAACATCAGGTATGTTTGGCTTTGATCCAAATATTCTTTGTGGACGGGATATTATTACTAATACTTGTCAAGCACACAGAAAACGGTAGGTTTCAAATCATATCTGACATGTGTATGTATTTTGTAGACATGCCAGCAGGTGACAAGTGTTTTGATTTACATACTTTGAGGCATTTTGGACGTGTAAGCACTCAGAACTCAGGCCTAAATGTAAAATGAACGCGGAAGCTAGGCGACTGAATGCGTTGAAAACAAAATGGCGACTGCTTGCACTGTGCAAGATATCTTCGAGGAAGTGTAACTTTTTTTAGACTATTGCAACTGATAGTTTCAATGATCGTTTTATTGCAATTTGAAGAATCTTAAAGAAGAAGTAGTTTTACCCTTTACGATGTTTTCATGATTTTTGTCCCAGAATCAGTACATTTTTCTTCTTTACGCCAAAGTATGTTGAAATACGATATGTTTGCCTGCAGAAAAATACACTGAGTAAAAATATGCAATGCTCATAGGCCTTTTGACAAATTAATTCCTATCCGGATAAAACCTCTCCACTAAAACACACAAAATGACCTACACATTGCAATATTCAACGGGAAGTCACGCAAATAACAGTATAAGCTTAGTGCTTTATGAATTGAAGGAAAACTCGTAACATGCGCTCGCGTATGCAACATCCATAGGGTTTTGTCAAACTGTTCATATAAATATTACAACAGTGGAATTCTTATTATCAAAACGATCCTTTATTACTTCGTGAGTGACTATGCACTGAAGAAGTATATCAAAAAGCGCCAGTCATACTTTGCTTATCAAGGAATTAATAGGCGATGTTGATTTTGATAATGATGCTTTTTGATGTAAGTGTAGGGAGTACTAAGCTTGACCGACGTCTGCCACGACGATGGTTGGAATGTCTTTACGATTTCAAAGTTCTGTGAATTCGAAGTAGGGCATATCAAAGAATTGTCAAGCACATACAGGTTTCAAATAAATGTGAGTGTGAATCTTTTGAGTCGACTAGCCATCAAAAGACAGGCTTTTAAAAAGTATTCCTTTATCAGCATTAAAAGCCTTTTGCGACGCGAAACTTATGTAGAATCACAGTGCCGCTGGGGCTGTGGTGGAACTAACAGTCTACAGAGTAACTCAGACTTCGTTTGATACAAAATGGCGACTGTTCGCACTATTGCTAAACATGCATCATCAAAGAACTATTTCGTAGACCGGGCTAGACATACTTCTCTGTTCTCGTTTTGTGAACCATTCAAAACCTCTTGAAAAGATGCTGTCAGTAGCTTTTGACACTGAAGTATGTCGAAATACAAAGTGTTAGCCATGCACATACAGTGCATTGTATATGATATGACATGTCACTTTACAAATGACTTCTTGTCAGAACTTGGATCCTATAATCAACAATAACAGAGACACTGCACTCACTAGAGGTTGTATCGACAGGCTGGTCACCAAAAAGCTCGATCTGCTTTTTGGAATAGAACTAGGACCACTTGTAAACATCAAAATCACTGTAAAGATGTCATAAGTTGCAGATTAGAGGAGACGGTGGAGGTTCACTGGCACATTGAGATCATATCTCCATTTCAAATACTGTATTTACATTCGGAAATTATGTTTGTGTTGAATAAGTAAATTAATTATAGTGCATCAGAGCACGTAGGTCTTTGGGAGTTTTCGAGTAAAGAGATAATTAAAGCGATGTTCTGTCGCACAGAGAAGCCATGTTCATACCGCAGTCATATTAAGGTCAGTAATGTTATACCAAACGAAACGAGGACGAAAGCTCTTTCGTCGTGTTTCGAAACATGCTATTTATCAACAGTTTAGTCTCATTTCCATGTAGAAGTGATTTGGGAGTTATGTAATTCATTAAAGTCGGGTTGTTTTTAGTTATTGGTCTAATTATCATACTATTATATTTTGCGCTATCGCCTGATAACTGGCGTATCTTCCAATCGGAGGAGACTTCCATTCTAACATAACTGTAACCGGTAGGCCGTAAACAATACACGCCAGCCATGTTGGCGTGTACACAGTCCCTCTATCACCAAACACTTCCCACCGTATTTCCAGACAAATAAATAGTCGCAGCATGGAAGGAACAAAGACATCACAGACACCCGCCCCTTGAGCTGTCTGGTTTGATGTTTGCCGACAACAATACATCGTCACTATCGATATCAATCTATCACAATGGTTCCTCTTTTCATTGCATGCGACCATGCAAAAGAAACTTTCAATGTTATTCAGACATATGGCACAAATTGAGAAGTAACGTCCAAAGTGGACTTGTGTGATAAAATAATCCAGCCAAAGTTGGCATTATTATACATCGTTTTCATTTTCCTGCGTGTATACTTTGCAAAGCGGTTAAGGAATGGTGCACTTACTTTTAAATCTTACACTGCCAGAGCTAAAATGACATTTTTATTTTCCAAAATGTGCATTTATGGCAAGTACATGTAATTGCTTTTCATTTTAATGAAATAAGCGTTGTCACCTCTTCTGCCTATCATAAGGCATGAGAACACTTACAGACATATCAAAACTAAGGGAAATTTACATTTACTCCATGCCATCACCCATGATATATCATCAGCAATGACAATGAATGTGTTTAATCATGAGATGCTTTTTCAACTGTGTTTCTATACTGGTTGAATCATATACGCAACAACATCCATGGTTACGACTGGTTAGCTGCACCTTGTTTGGCTCGGGCTGATGTCAAATCAGAGTCCCATACGAACTTGAAAAATATTTGCTTCCTGTAACATACTCTACGACTAAACAAAGCCATCGAATCTTAGTACGCAAAAGAGAGGATTGTGTAATTTTATATGCGATTCATAATTGCACATATTGCAGGTAAGAAGAGAGGAAATGTGATGGAAGAAGCAGATTTCTTGTCATACTTTTTGAAGTGCATTGTATAAAAATACGTCATACTCTTTGACTTCGCGCTGTTCGACTCTTTTTTTACATTTACATTTTCAGCCCTACAAAACATGAAGGCATCTTATCAATACTAAACTATTGCTATTACTGTCGAGTAGATTTGTAAAATATTTCATTCCAAATGACTTTTAGATTGTACGATATAAAAAATGTGTTTTGCTAACCATGCATTAAACGCACTCAATGATATATTTTTACCAAAAACACCGCTAACACTACCGAGTCCGCATTTTTGTGCAGGTTCTTTTGTGAAAAAACTAGCATGCTGACATCACTTTTGAAGATGCTGTTTAGAATTATGTCCTTTTCAAGTCCATATCAATGTGTCTAGAAAATGATATCGTAAATGATACTTTCTTGCACTTCTACGTGCATGAGAAATGAATCAGTTGATACTGGTCATTATATTACCATGCCCTGCCCGTCGCATTTTGATTGGGCGAGCTGAACCACGTGACTGACCACAAATACACAATAATGGTTTGTTTACATGCCCGTGAATATGAATAATAAGACTAACAACTAAAAGTATCGTAACTTTACACCTCAAACGTAAATCATAATCAATCACAAAATAAAAATTGAGCACTTGTAGGTCAAGTTGAGATACTTTTTTCTGAAAACATCTCCGGATTTGCCAATTTTTTACAGCGTGCGTGACAGTGCGTCGCGTATTGCTCAGTTTCTGGGGCCCAGTTGTCGTTCGCTCCTGAAATTTTCGGAAATTTTGACGGTTTTCTTGGGTTCGCTGATAATATAATGGAAATAACAGACTCCGCTCTGACCATTAACGTTTATTTGTGGGCGCGGGCTCGAGGAAAGCCAAATTAACGGGCTCGGCAAGACTCGCCCGTTAATTTTTGGCTTTCCTCTCGCCCTTGCCCACAAATAAACGTTAATGGTCAGCGCGTCGCCCGTTATTTCTATAACGACAACTAATAAATAAAAAAATGTCAAATGGGACTCACAAGAGTCGTATGTTGTAGACATATGAAATAACGAATGTAGAAAGAAATATATGAATACGATGACGAGATGTAGAAGCGACGCCCTTGTGTACGAAATGTTTTTTCATGACATGACGAGGCACGTTCGGTACAAAAAAACATAAAATATGATTGTACAACGCAGACAGACACACGTATTTGAAATTTTTTAGGGGGCGAGAATCTTCTTCAATGTGGTAACAGGGTGGCTGTTTTTGTTCACATCTCTTGCCCGTGTTGGAAAGCTTTATGACATCGTCCGCATAAACAGCCTGATGGCCTAGAATGAATGAACGTGGACCAGAAGCTTGCAGCAAGGATTAGGTCAAGTGCCGTGCGCAAGAAAGATGGTAGCTAGATAGCAGATGCTAAGTTGTCTACGTCAGCAGATGAGTAGATAGATAACCAGTATAAGATGTCTACGTCAGCAATGCAAAGTGACTTCAAGACATGTTGTTCTGCAGGCAGCCTAGCTCCGTGGACTTACAAACTGGATTTGTGTTAACACACAATTCCTTATTTAGTTTATCCCTTATCTATTATGACTTTCATGGACTTGGATGTATTTGCAGGGATGATCGCCGGTTTTGTGATCGCGTACGCCTTAGTCCTTCTTGTGGCTGGTGTAATAATCCTCACTACTTATCTCCGGGGTAGAAAGCTGGACAAACTCATTACTGAAGTTGAAATCAAACTTGAAGCAAGGGCTACCTTCATACAAAGAGCATCAGGTAAGAGAACAAGGCTGACACAATTACAAATGTAATCATTGAATTACCTTTTTAATAAAGGATTGCTGATACTACTAATTAGACGAACTCTCCAGATTTTAGAAGTTCTTTTACAGTTTCTACGGAATAGCATCATTATTTGATATATTGGTTCTTTGCGCTTCCAGTCAAATCGACTTCTACCCCGCGTCAACAGACCGGTCATCCATTCTCAGAATTCAGTAAATATGCTGCTATCATGGTATATGATGAATGCACTAACTGTGACGCAGTTGTAAACAACCCTTTGCACGTAAGTGTGTTTTTCTCTTAAAGTATTGTGATCAGGGAGATCTTGGTTGTCTTCATTTTTGTTAATAAACAATGTCAATACAGTTCTGCAATGACCGTTGTGGTGAAGTGTTGCGTTTCATAACGTTGGTGTGGATGATTAAGATAAATTATGCAGGGTTTACAAAATAAAAGGCAGATAAATTTCTAATCCAGTTTGAGTTCGTGTAGTTCAGTAATTTTGTTGCCTTCAGCTAAATTATCTTTTTTACATGCGCTTGTGCACATTATAGCATGACAACGGTCGCAGTAAATATTTGGAAAAGTTCTACTGTCTACTTGTCGACAAGTCCTTCTGCCTTGCGTTCGTCAGAACTCTGGAACAACAAAGTAGGATGACGACAGATCAAAAGTAAGCTTTGTAATGGAGTCTGGTTTACTGAGGTTATTCTTTGTGTCTTTCGATATATTTCCTGCCAACAAATGTTAATAGAATGGAGAAATTCCTCAAAACAAGATTTCCTGCACTTATAGTAAAACTATATTCCATTCCTTTCTAGGAAAAAGGTTGGAAGTCTTCTCACAGTAGTCCTCCAAAAAGAAGAGAGGATGTATTATCTGATCGGGTTAGCTAAATGATACGCTTTGTGTAATGTGAAGGAGATGATGATGATGATGATGATGATGTTGATGGTGATGATGATGATGATGATGATGATGATGATGATGATGATGATGATGATGATGATGATTTTGATGATGATGATGATGATGATGATGATGATGATGATGATTTTGATGATGATGATGATGATGATGATGATGATGATTATTTAGATGATGATGATGATGATGATGATGATGATGATGATGATTTTGATGATGATGACTGTGGTAGAGGTAGCAATCGTGGTGATGGTATTGAAGTCTTGTACTATGAACACGTTTGCACATAGCATCGCATGCACTGCTCTGATTGTCCAGCCTATATAGCAACTACTTATATCCTAAAAGTTATCGAAAATGTGCCGTCCCACATGTTACACAGTAGACCGTCTAATGATTTTTTTTAAATTTCCATTTGACTCAGACTTTTAAAAGTGTTATTGGCTGAAGCTGTTACCAATGCCCGCATGGTCAAGACGTCTGTGTTCAGGAGGTATCAGTAACATTACTGTAATTTACAATTACAACTCAATGAAAACGCACACATTAAAGTACAATAGTTAAATCTTTCTTGAAAGCTTTGTGATACGCCATCGGAATACATGTAGGTCGTCATTTGATATCATCTGATAGGCATTTATTGCAGAGTTCAAATTACCTACATCTGCCAGTCTGCTAATAATCTTTAAATGAACACGTTAGTTAATAGACTGACACAAATGGATCACACGTGTTTGTAAAACGTTGCCGGGTCACCAGGTTTTGCTAACACTGATGGACTGTTTTTTCTTATCTATAGAAATGACTCCATCACTGAAAAGCTATTGGCTATCTGGTTCGCAGTTACTCTTTATCCTTACATCAAGGTATGTTCACAGACAGTCCATTTTTTATGAAAGTTTGTCCTCGAGAATTATGAGCGTGATATTCTCACTGGCAATGGCAGGCTAGTGAATGGTAATGACACTTCAGTTGAAAATTTTTCATGGTTGTCATAAATATAGTAAGTCGCACACTGTGTTGTGAGGCATAGTATCTTTACACTAGATTCTGTCAATTATTGCACTCGAAGGGTAGAGCAACAAACTTTATCTTCAACTTGGTCGGCATTTTGATTCTTGCTTAAATGATATATTATTATCCAAATTTTCGGCGAAGATGGTGAATAGATATGCAATACTTACTTGAAATAACATTCGCTGAGAAACTACTGCATGGACAGAGATCTCTTTACATCCAAATGATGTGGGATTTCATATAAAAGTCCCAATCATTGCTGTAGACATTGTAATTTTTTTATTGTAATACCGAAGTGTATTCTTACCAACATGTGCGTCCCTGGTAGATCTGGTAATTCTTTACATATTATAATTGTTTGGTCATCAGAAACATTTTCTTTACTGAAAACGAAAGCAAAAAACATACAGGCACAATTCTCCGTTACTCATTTTAGGAATGTGTGAATGCTTCATGGTGTCTGTCAACCAACCAATGGATGGATGAACCAAAGTTTCCTGCGACTTTGACATTTTCTTTGTTTTGAAATCGTTAAATATTTGAGTTTGCTTAATCTAGCGCACGGCAATATATACCTAAAATAAAGACCATCATTTTCTCCACACGTATTGCATATGGGTTGTTTGTTACAGACGACCATCGGAAAATCCATCCTCTCCTTATTTCAAGCAATACAGGAGGAAGTCGACAAGAAGCCTGGTAACATATTCAAGGTAGGATAGCTAAATTGCTCATAACATCTAATCACATGACATCAAATGTACAAAACTTGATAAGTCAATTTCGTCATCACTGAATCTCATCAGAGAAGTGTCGTAACAATCAATCTTTTTCCGTATTTCTGAAAGGAGTGACAAGCACACAGAGACATATCTTTGTGTCATGCAAGCTGTTTTTTCCATAAGTAGATGCACATTCCTAAAGATCACCGCTCTTGTTTGTTCAAAAATAGGATACAGTTAAACAAAAGATAAAGTCAGTCTTCGTTCAAATGCTGACGGTGGATATACAACGCCATTCTAAATACCCTGTCCCCGTTAAGTACATGTTTGACTTCCTGGACAGTCTTGCTGAAGAATTTGGTATCGATTATGGAGACATGAATCAGAAATTGAAATGTGACAGGTAAAATTAATAAAGTCGGTTTTCATATTCTATTTTACTTGAATTGAAACTCTCAACAAGATATTTGCATAATACTCCCATAGAATTATGGAAAAATGTCACATTTGACAACGATATCTATATAAACTTACAAATATCGTATCAGATCCTTACTACAAACCAGTAGTAGCGATAATCAAGCAGAAAGAACGGTAGCTTCCATTCAAACTTGTTACTCTTTTCGTTGCAGTTTGCATTTGCCATTATGGACCAAAATATTGCGCAATCCTCAGGGTTTATTTGACTTTGAGTTGGTCGATGATACTGAAAAGGTTGTTGATGATCTGGTAAATGCTCTGACTGAGGTCTGCTCTGAGAATACGGTATGTAATTCTTCAAAGCCTATAGGAACTCTATATTTTAATTTGTGTTTAAAATACCCTTTGCGTGTAAGTTAAGTACGATGTTATAACAATTAAGTTCAACCAACTTACTATTATTTCTGACAAAGATACACAAAAAATGTTTACAATTTCTTATGATAAGTATCTGATTAGATGTTTACCGTCTGTTCTTGCAATTGAAGAAGGTGAATTTTACCGGGCTACACGAAGAAATTTCGTCATGCAAGGCGCAACTTCAAAGGTGTTTTAGAGAAGTGAAAGATCAAGCAAGTGTAAAGGAAGACGATCTCAAGCTATATCTTCATGAACATTTCCAGGTTGGTTGTTTAATATGTCATAGAGTAGGTTCCTTTCCGAAGTTATTTTGATGTATCTTCAAAACATCAAAGTTTCGACAACAAGCGTTATGATTACTCTTAAATCATGTCGATTCAAAGAGGGATGCACACAGTTTGTCTTAAAATATCGTTGTCGCCGTGACAAATATGTATTATTCTGATAGTATTCTATCAGTGTAATGTAAAATCACTTGCAGATGTCAGACTACGACAAGCTTATTAGTATTTACCTTTTAGTAATTATTTCGTACTTGTAGGACCTGAACGTCTCGTTTGGTAGACTAGTCGCCCTTGATGAACTGTTCAAGTTTGTAATCGAATTCAATGAGGAGGTATGTTGCTTGTTTAGTTTCAGTATTTAGTTCTTAATCGCATTCCCATATATGCACGAGCCAGATGATGTTTGTAGCGTGGAAGAATGTCAGTAAACAGCTTCTTTTATCTTATCTTTTTAGTCTGCCACCGTTCATTTTTTACAGATTATGAAAGCATTGGAAAGTGACGAGCATTGCGAGAAAGAAGGTTATGCAAGTACGTTAAGGGAATTGATATCTTCTTTGGTTGAACATCACTATGAGCAGATACCTAGCAAGTACGAATCACTGGAACCAAGGTCAGTTGTCCAGTATGAAAGTCTTCATCAATCATTTCCTCGCCGAGCCCAAGACTACCAAGACCTGTGCCCGCAACCTAAAGCTCAGTACGAGATGCTTCAGCATAATCCCAAAGCAAAGAACACAGAACTTTCCTTTCGAAAACCCAAATCACAGTACCAGGAAATTGAACTAGTCCCACCGTCAGAATATACACAGCTTCAGCTAACTGGAAAGGATTCACCGAATCCGATCGACAAATTAGCATTAGAAACGCTAACAACATAAAAATAAAGCTTTTAGTTAATCTCTTCAGACTGTACGTTTCAACAGTGAGGAATGTCTTCTTCTCAAAGTCATGAGGTGAACCAATGTCTCTATTGTACGTAAGGCATTAATTATTCTGTTTGTATATTATATTTTCAGTTATTGTCCCTTAGAAAGCACTTGTTGAGAACATGCTTTACGAACAGTAAACATTTTTACGCGGAGTAGATATTTCAATAATTTTATTGTATGGTTAAAGTCATAGCAAACGGAAATCTACAGGCCTTGCGATCAGAAACATAAACTCAAGAGTTCACTTTTCTGTCAGTACTTTTTATCGATGTATTTTCCCAGTGGTTATTATTTTTTATAGACGTTGAATGAGAGCAATCAAGTATACGGGATATTCCATGGTGTGATCTCATTTAATCTTAAACAATCAAACACTGGCGGGAAAATTACCACGTGATTGTCATAGTATTTATGTAAGTTTAGAAGAGATATACAACTTGGTAGCGAATTTACAAGACAGATCCGAACTTTAGACGTGGGTGTCACGAGGCATCTTAAATAAAGATCTAAGGTTGTGCTACAATTAACATCTTTGTGTGTCAGCTTCAGTTACTGAAAGCACTACGATCCAGACTGGTACCTCAACTCGTAATTCCCCTAACTACGAGCGCGACAAATTGGGCAATGCGCGACAAAAGTTTTTTTTTTTTTATGTATGAGTTATTCGTCCTAACGGTGTTTCGGAACCAAAAGTGAGGTCGCTTCATCAGTCGCTCTGTTGTTATGTATCCCTTCCGATTAATTTTGTGATAGTCATCTTGCCTCGAAAAGGGGAAACCAGATTCGTTATTGAGAAAATTAGTGACTGTTGACTGAGTCTATAGTGCGCCACCCAGTGTCTGGTGTCATAAATAATTGATCCAATATCAACCGGAGTTCTGGACGCTATGAGTTTGGTTTTGGGGCATATTCTGAGCGTGACAAGTGCTCGTTGTGTTAACAGTAAATGCTGTATTTATCTATCAAACGATTACTTTGTTTTAGGCACTTACATTGAGTACTGTAACTTTTGGTTTGTGTTACGTTTGCTGCATTGTAATAAACTTCGTGTCAATACTACTGCCTGGCGGCTTTCCGGTTTTTGAAAAGCATGTTCTGAAAGGCTGTTTCGAGAAATACCGCATTTTATTTCTCTGTTTATACCCGTTCCCCTGTTTCGAAGGTCTGTAAACAATAGTTGCTGTAGACAGACTTTCAAATCAGTTTGATTAGAGGAGGGTGTAGGTTTATTTAATTCAAGCGTCAACTGTGATTGGTTACATGACGGGTTTCTATTGCCGAGTGGGTTTTTTGTTCTGCTCAGCAATGTTGTTAGTTTGGTTGCTTTTAGTACCATTTAGGTGACAGATTGCATCTTGGTGTTGTCAGATGAGTTGTTGCAGAAAAATAGGAAAATGTGCAAGCAAAACGAATTTGTCGAAGAGTCCTTGAAGTTTACGCCACTATCGTGATTTAAAGAGCAGTTTTAGCAGTTTGAGCAATGCAGGCAAAGTGTGTTTGAATTTACTCACCGGATTTTTCGGTCGTCGTTCCGGATATCGGCGGAAAACTTACTTCTTAACATAATCGTCAAAGTTATATGACGAGCTATGATTTTATGAGAAGGATTTGTTTAAGTTGCTTGTTGCTTTGAAGACATACTAGTTGACGCTATTTAATTCTTGGAAATTAGTTCGCTGTCATGCGGAGTACTTTTGTTGTCCATTTCAGTCCGCAAGTAAAGTAATACTTAAGTTTAAGTTTTCCGACATGCTGAAATTCTTGTTTACGATATGACATGTAAAAGATACGCGCTTAAAACTGTTTCATACTGCTACGGATGTGTAAAGTGAGGTGAGGAGTTAGCATCAGAAATGTTGTCCCTCTCAAGAAGCAGGGGCGAGTACTCGGCCGTGTGAGGGCGTTTGTGGGTACGCCAAAGAAAAAAATGTCCGCCGCAGCGGATAAAAAAATGCCAAAAATGACCGAATTTTCCCTTCCTTTCTCTCGAAATTCAAATAAATAAACTTGCTATGCAGATTTAGCTTATATTTTAAAGCAGATAATTGACCTTTTCCGACATACAGCCAACAACCACGTACATTTTTGGATGAAAAGCCTCCACAGGTAGTTAATCAAAAAACTAAGAATGTTACATTCTTTCTAGAAGTTATTTAGCCAGGTAACAATCAGGAAGCTTCCCCATATTAATCGGGAACACATACAGCAAAGCCTTGCATACAGTGAACTCTTAACTCCATTGTACTGTAAGGTCAGTGACCCTGAGTGACTCCATATCAATCAAAGTTCAGAAATTTGTTTGTTTATAGCTGTATTTTTTGTGATCTGTTTGAATTCTTCCACTATCCGCGGATCATTTGTTGAGATGAGTTAGGTAACGATAAAGAGAGTACTTATCTTATTTTGAGTTTTCTAACTTGAGCAATGCTTGCCTAACTTGAGATTCCGATTTGTTGGTTAAAAATCAGTTTTTGCTCCCAATATATTATTCAATGTCGGAGGAAACTTTGTGGACATTTTTAATCGGGAGCAAAAGCAGCAAAGCCTTGCATGCCTTAAACTCTTTTACTCCCGTGTACTTGTTAGGTCAATGACCCTGAGTGAGCTTCTGCCAGTGGAGATTAGTTAATTCGCTGTCATGCAAAATATTTTGGTTATCAATAGTCCCCAGTGAAAGTAATACCTCATTTTAAGTTTTCCAAAAGGGGAAATTCTTGTTTAACTAAATAATAACTAGTAAAAGATACGCGATAAAAAGTTTCATAGTGCTACTGATGTGTAAAGTGCGGTGCGTTAACTATAGGTAAGCGGACGAGTAGGAGGCGGTTTACGGAATTTAACGGTACAGTTTGCCAGTAAAACTCCGAGGCCCCCAGGGCCGAGGAGTTTTATGGCAAACTGTACCGTTAAATTCAGTAAACCGCCGACTACGAGTTCGCTTACCGTGTTATACCACGAATTTGCCGAGTTTTAGAGCCTTGTTTGCACGCCGAAAGTTTTTATTTGTAATTTTAGTGAAGTGCACGTTGAAACTTTGGCAGGAAAACATTGACACGTTTTGACACCTTGTTGAACGAAAGTATAAAAAAACAACCCATGATTGGATAAAACAAAGTTGACATGTGTTGCTATTGTAGTGCGATGACGTGTTGAGCACCTGGTCTTATTTGAATTGTATGAATTTGCTTGATTGATTGGTTGGTTGAATGAAGTGAAAAGGTGTTTGCAGATCGACGTTAGAGTCACGCTTTGCTC
>LD343102.1:16905-38409 GCA_001465055.1 Ptychodera flava
ATTCAACAATTCACCAGTATAACACCAGAAGTAAATATCATGTTTCTAAAGCCCACAGTCGCTCATTCAAATATCGTTCATCCATCATTGCCAATACTATAATTTAACTACTTTTCTGTGCATGTCTATTCTTTTCAGAGCAATTTCTTGGCCGATTCGCATGTCAACTTCCTGCTTGTTTTAATTGAATACACGGTGCTCACTAACTTATTATGCTTATCTTTTGATGTGTAGTTTTTTAATTTTTAACTACTGGTTTTTTATTGAGTTATTTATTTATCTATTTTATTCTGTATATGTCCATGTATTTTATTCAATGCATGAAAATCCATTTATGGATGCATTGACTTGAAGTAATAAAATTACAAAATTACAAATTACAAAATTCAACCAGCAAAACCATTTTTACAAGTCGTGCGACATCATGTGAAATCAGGCGATAATATTGCTTTGTTCTGAGGTTTTTATTTTGTCGAGGTTGAATTTGGCGTCAAAAGCGCCGATCACAAACAGATCGTAAAAGCGGTATGAAAATTTTCCATTTCTATAATTAAATTTCAAACGCAGCTGAAATTTTCTTTTACATGCAATGCTGTGTGTGATTTTATGAAACTTAAAACTTAAAGTGTTTTGCTACATTTCTGACAAGTACCGTGAACAAGATGTCATAATCTTGAAATGTTTCGCTTATCGACATGATATTTCAGTACATCTTAACGCCACTGAATTCTTCCTGTCAGCGTTATTTCTATTTTATCACTACAATCACAGACAAACATATAGAGACTCGCAACGGGTATTGTTTAAGGCGTGAAGCGGTTACGTAACCCATCCATGTTCGCCTCGCCTCAGGTTACTCTCGCCTCTCTTTTCCGAAGAGTGCCTACCATGCATCCTTCGGTTATTTTCGGATTTTCGCCAATTGTTAAGCGAAGTATGTTCGGCAAAATTTGTGTTGTTGTTGTCGTATGGTGCTGAGCGGAATTGACTGCTGGCGAAAACGGGAGTGTTTTGAGCTTAAAGAAAGTGAGTTTTACCGTTTTCAAAATTCCTCTCATATTTTTATGAATATATAATGAGTGTGTTTGAACCAAATTTAAAGTCTTTTATCGATACTGTCTTGTTTTACTCAATGGTTTACGGTCAGTCACACCGTCTTTTACACGTGCGTCAAGGAAGGACATGTTTATGAAACTGCTGGCGTGTTATGTTTTGATTGGCGTGAAGCAGTGTTTCTGGCCTGAGAGCTCACAAAGTAACTATGGTTGCTACGCGACTGGCAGTACGATGCCATCTCGTCGTATTTTTCGCATAATCTCGTGCAATTATCAACCACAAACAAAGTCTCAGAAAGTTTAACACCTTTGAAGCTCATTTTAATATGAAAAGCCAATAGTCTACCGAGACGACCATGGAACAAAATTAATCAATTAAACTGCAAAAGTTTTACTTCAAGTTTTCTTTTTTACAAACTTAAATTATTCAAATGTTACCAGCTTGGCGCAATCGAATTGACCCTGGTGATATATATTTCAGTTATCGTCACAATACAATGTGACATTAATGGTGATTGACGGTACCAACCACAATATGTTCTACATAAGACGTGTTGTTACCATGAAACTACAGAATACAAGTAATTTAGAAGATTAATGTTGTCAGAAAAATGTTTTCTTTGTCCCGATTGACTCTGTTTTATAACTGATACTACGATCGTTTAAAACAAATCGACTGTAAAATAAGAATTTTATGGGCAAATTTGTTAAACGTCAGTATACGAAAGCTTTACAGCTGTATTATCATTATACAAACATAAATAAAGATGTCTCACCGTCTCCCTGTCAACATATCAAAATAGTATAAATCGTCACACACTAACCTCCGCTAATATTGTTGCAGGTTTCCGTAAATTTCGCAGTTCATTTAACACTTACCGGCAAATTTCCCAAAACTATATCAGTGAGTGTACTGTTTCTTGTGTTACAATTTTGTAGGTTGCAACGTTTTTCCAAGCAGCTCGAATGATGCAAATATGTAAACTAGCACCGTCCAGTGAGCAACTGTTGAAATGAATCGTGATGTGAAATGAGCGAAAAAAAGTTTCTTGATCGGCATTTTTAAGAGAGAGGATATGTCAGTATACTTGATAGTAGAGAGGGAAAGATAATTGACAAACTCGATTGCATTTCATTGATACTGCACGATTATATGTCTTCGATTTACGTGAAATTTGCACAGAATTGTCTGTCTGGTTTACAGAGTTTGTGTCGGTTAATGCACCGTAAATCTTCATTAATACTACGTCATCATGTCATAAATTTAAATCGATCGGTTTGTTTTACAATATGGTCACAGCAATTTATAAGAGTTTGAACAGCTCGACAAAGAAAAGTTAATATTGATTAGCCCGAATTTGTCAACATTTCTATCGAAATGTTTTAGCTAATAAAAACTTTATATAAGCAAAGAACATTGCTTGATATGTCGACGTACTTCGATGTCCGTCGTCCCTTACGCTCCACTTGTTCAAGAAGCAGATCGACCATTCCTTTCAAAGGTTATCTTAACCTTTCACTGATGCATTTTCAAATGTGACAGAGACAAACTAACTATGTAACATTTATAAAAGCACGCAAACTAAGTGAAGTATGGTGAAGGTCAAAGAATGAGTTTCTCGGCAACATCTTTTGGGCTAGTTGTCGACATGGTTTCAAAATGTGAACTTAAAACAACGTAGTGCGCAAATTCTTCACTAAGACTGTTTTCCTGCATCTAGGAATGTTGCCCTTGCGCTGTGATATCGGTATGACAGGTAATACAGTTGAACAGGTCTTACCGTCATTGAAGTGATCTCGTCACCGTTACTTCTGTTTTATCACTATTGGCTATTTTACAACCTTGTAATGGATGACCACAGTCTTTTTACAAAGTGGCAAAATTATATCATGAGATACGTCATAGCTAATGTGCATTTATAAATTATAATATGTCATCAACCTTCCCTTTGACCTAATGGCACATCTCAGTTTAGTTAGTGCATCATTCCATCATGCGGTACAAAGTTACCAGAAGGTATTAGTGGTGTAACATAAGTATCGTTATTGTACGTAGTTTTTGGCAAGATCGTACATTCATTGTGTGTATTGCGTCTATTAGTGAATTAAACTGCAAATGGGTCAATAAAGTTTTTTATTGCACAGTCGAATCATCTATCATTTATCGTCACAGTACAATGTGCATGTGACATTGATGGTGATTGATAGTAACAACTGCAATATCTACTACGCATAAGATATGTAGTTACCATCATAACTAAAAAATGACATATGATTTAAAAGATGAATATCGCTAGAAGGGTGTTTACTTTATCCTATTGACTCCATTTTTGTTACCGACGCCGCTTTTGTCTAAATCAAATCTAATTAGTTTATGGGGAACATTTGCTAAACCTCAGTATACGAAAGCTTTACAGCCATATAATCATTATACAAGCAGCAGAATATACATGTCTGTCTACCATCAGATGCAAATGTATAAATCGTCACAGAGTAAACTCCAGCTCTCTAAAATACACCCTGCTTGATGATCATTTCAGCAAACATCATTTGGAAGACTTGACGTCGCTGCATACATTGTTTGTCAAACAATTAAGTTTTTAGCTATACCGATCAACTGGGTATGTCGCATAGATGATAATATGAAAAGGTGGTGCAACCTTTGAAGTCAATAATGAGGTTGAAGACCTTTGAAGTCAATTATGCGGCTAAAATAGTTTATTACTTTTGTTACCTTGCGTGCCAGCATTGTACGGTAGTGATAGTAGATAGAATTATTTCTTGTGGTAATCGAATCAATTGAAACTTCGCAAAAAACTGATCATTGTAGAAGTTTAAAAGTACCCGCTGAAAGTTCAAAGGTCGAATGATAAATTATGTGCAAATTAAGATATTACTGATATGGACTGTGACATGTGTGTGTGTGTGTGTGTGTGGGAGGGGGGGGGGTCATTATTTTTGCCCCTGAAATACGGGGAGGGCTACTTGTTTTCTTTCGAACATTTTTGAAGGGTCACTATTTTTCGCGCAGTGCCACTTTGAAAAACACAGAGCTTGGACCCTAGCATGACCGCAAGCGAGGCTTATCGCGGATCAAAGATAATTTTCCAAAAATAGAGAAAAGCATCCGGGTTGGGTTGCAGTAGGGAAGAAAAGAAAATGAACGGAGGACAATCACCGGAAGAAATTACGAAAGCACTGCGGCCCAGCGCACTTCTGTTTTGCCCAATACTTGGGTTTATTGCCGAAGTAATTTTTCCGTAGCAAACAATTTGCATAAACCACGGACTCTCCACAAACAAAAAGCCGATTATTTTCCGGAACAGCACCACCGACAGGAAGCTTCCATCCAACGAAACAGACATTGACTGCTACACGAGATGACAAGATGACCATTGATGTATCAGCTCTCGATCTCGCTGGTCCCTCAATGATAAGGCCAAAAGAAAAACTACAGCACAAAGCACAAGAAACACTTAAAAATGGAAGAGGAAGCTGAAACTCAAGCCATGACCATATAGGAAAACTATTGATTTTCTTTTCAAGTTTTACACTTCTTTTTATGAGTGACTTGTAATATTGCAACAGTCAGCTATAAAGCACCTGATACTTTTAAGTAGTTTGAAATCCCAAATTAGTTCTTATCGCACTTGTGAAAATATTTGTTGCATGGTGACCGTGTCACTCTCGTGGTGATACGGTGATATCGTCACCAGTAATTTCCTGATAAATACATTAATACACGCCCGCATAGGAATATCTGTGATACTACGTCAGTATTTGGCTACTCGCCAGACTGAAAGTTGCACATTTACAGTAGCTTTTTCCTTCTTCCTGGTTACACTGAATTGCAAACAGCTTTGAAGCACAGTCATATGAATTCAGCGGATCCGCGGAAGATTCATCAAACGGTAAGTTTATTGCATTCTGATATCGATCTTAAACACAAATACATCGCACCAGTAATAATGCTGGCACTCGTTTGTTGTCACATCAAAATCATTGAAGAGCTGTGAGCAAAGGATTTTTTTCTCGACTGTCCAAAGACGATATGTTTTGTACTCTATGCTCCGCATGAAATGCCATGACAGGCAAAGCCCTTACAAGAAAGTTGACCGTACACCTTATCGCTCCAGATTTTAATAGGGGAGGATGGTTTGCAAAAATGGTTAGGACCTTTTTCGTTTTATATGTGTTTGGTATACTGTAGTTTGCATAAGTTGTATCTATGTTCTCAGTTGTTCACACATGGAGCGAGTTTCTCGTAGTTCAATTTAAGGATTGCATTGCTCCTGCCTTTTTGTGTAGCACCGTGATTTTGACTGATTTTTCCCTTTGTATGTGGACTAGTTTACTATTAAATGACAAAGGAAGCAATGCTCTGTGTGAACTAGCTTATTTGATCTTGTTATGATAATGTAAACTAGAAACACTTTTTTGATCAATGGACACCAAAGGGATGACCTTGAAAACATTTGACTTTCATTTAAATATTGCATGCACGACAAGTAAGTGCACATGTAAGCCAAAAGGCCAACGGGATGAGTTTTATCCATACAGTTTCAAACCGTAAATGGTGCGCTCAGTAACATTTCTATGGGTCTCCGATAGGTTAGATATGAAATGAACTGCCGATTGAAATTCTGTTCTAGTGCGTTTGGGCAAAATTCAAGTCTGGAGGGGGATGCGAAAGCTTTCATAGACTTCTCTATCGTACGATCTTTGACTATTGTAGGCTCCCTGGCACATCAGTGCCCATTAAAGTAGCTTTCCGGACTTCCTCCCAGTTACCGCGACAAAAAGCCGAAACTGCCCTCTTCTGTGCCAAATGCATTTACCCTATTCATGCAGATCGTCTTTATCTACCTAACAACATACTCCGTGCCCCACTAACCTGACGTTCCGTATTTTGCCGGCCGAACGACGGGAGCGTCAACTAATGAAAAACTTGGCCGCTTTGAAATCGCTTTCAAACATTTTTACCACAAACTCTATTGATTGGCCCTACATGGTTTTATTTTTGTCAGCTCTAGGTCTACCGAAATATAATAACTTTTATGTAAGACGTCAATATGCGTCAGTGCAATTATTGTCAAAGCCTGCAATGAGCAATTATGGTCAGAGTGTGCGAAAGTGAGCAAAATGTGGTTTCAAGGCTTGACCATCAGAATCTGAAGTCTTTCCTATTTTAAGAGGATGTTTTTCAAAAGTATGTTGTACCAATTGATACATCTCTGCAGTTCTAGGGAGTCGACAATGACAAAGCACGTGTCTTCTTCAGGTGACAGGCTAATATAGCGTCCGTAAACTTTCATAGAGTAAACGATAAATAGCAGACGTGTCAAATACAAATGTACGTTGGAACTTAAAACTCGCAGGCTTATCGAAATACAGATTTCCGGAAGTGTCATAGATTGTATCTAATTTTGGTAGATCCGCACACTGAGAGCGAGGTCATAGTACAATTTGTGATAAGGGGAAGTTTAAAATAGTAGAAAATGTAGGAAACCGCTCGACTTTACCGAAATAGAGTGAGTGTTCAAACGGCTACCCTTATTATACTGCCCATAGCCATGATATACAAATTAATTTTTTCTACATATTGTAAACCATAATTAAGCAATAATGTACCCCCTCCTGGCCCTTAACGGACTCAAGCAAACTTTGCTCGACATAATGTACGAGGCGAAACCGAGGGGGTACATTATTGCTTAATTATGGTTTACAATATGTAGAAAAAATTAATTTATATATCACGGCTATGGGCTGTATGAGAAATGTAATGGGATTGGCCTTATCAAGATTTCATATGTTACATGGCTTCCCCCATAACTTCCCCCATTTTAAATGCTTAGTGCTTCATTCGTTTACAAACAAAAATCTTGTATTGTTATGCTCGCTTGGGGGAGGGGGGCACAATGCTGGATATTCGGAGACATTATCAGTAATAATCAGGGGGTATGACGTCACAAAATTCAGTGGTATTGACAAAGCTATAATGTAATGTAATGATGAGTAAAGTGGCCGGTGATTTTAAGACTATTAATCTCCGATTACTGATGTTCATGACCAATTACAAGATTAAAGCAATCACCATCTTCGTATATAGTCGTCATCCTTAACGTTTGACGCAATGGTCGTAACGAGATACTGGTGACAAGCTGAAACGGCAAAACCGTGCCAGGAAGAAGATTTTCATGGGAAGTAATGATTAACTGATTGACATCACAAGAATATTATGCGAAGACACTCTTTTGGCACTTCCATATTCGAAATGGTACGTTACTGTCACGGTAGTTTGCCACACTATTTGTACTCCAACAGTTTATTTGGGGAAGAAATTTCTTTAATATTGATCATTTAGAATTTGCTTACAACGAGTTTTTACATCGTAAATTTCTTTTTGAGACGAGGCTCGCAACGGCTCGTACAAGAAACGTTGTGAAATTACAGGTTTACCAGTTTTCATTTAAAGGGGCAAAGTCGCTCGTTTTAGACCTTTTTGTGAAATAAAAAATAGATTACTGGCTCAAAGTCAGCCAGTGTGTACAATGACGACGATACATAGCTGCAAAAGTGTAAAAATTACCCTTTGCTAAATGAAAAGAGATGATTTCGTTTGTGACCTGACAAAATGGATTTTTCTTTTTCCGACTTAAAAATCCTGTGAAAAATAAATCTTGCAACAATGAAGACTACAGGAAAATACCAGAGGAAAAAGAAAGACAACACAGAAAGAAGAAAAGCTAACCAATAATAAAAAATAAAAAAATAAAAAATAAAAATAATCTTGCCACAATGTAAGGGAAAACTATTATCCTCATCTCTAAGGAAGCCACTGCCAATTAAGATTTCATTGAAAAGCTTGCAGGAGGTCCAAACTTCATGTTCGCCATGCGTGATGGGACTTGTTCATTGAACTTGATTCGTTGGTAAACACCAAGTTGAGCTTAACACGATTGGAACTGATTTGGGACAATTGGATCTTCACACTTTTTTGAATTCCTCGAAAGTGTTAGGTGCCGTATAGCTGAATAATGCAATATTACAAATTATTCATATAGAGTGTATAACTTAAAAAAAAAGGAAAGCAGATTAGCTTACATTTTTAGATTAAACCGACTGTTACGGCCAAAATTCTCTGTTCACTATTTGGAGTAAGAGATTACAGATTGTAATTGATATCAGCGTAGAGTGTGTTGACCCATAACACGTTTTGAAGACTAAGTTAATTGATACCATCAGTGTTTATCTTTCTATTTCACAACGCGATGCATAGAAAGACACTACGTGGCCTAACAGTCATTAATGTGGGAAACGCCTCCTTGAAAGTTATAAGTCAAGGAGATAAGAGCACATTTCCTCGCCAGAATTGTTTGTAAAGACGTTTTTGCGGAACAGATTTCAGCCTGTTCAGTGCTACAGTTGTCTATGAACCCTGGTCCCACAAATATCCGGTAAGCTTCTATCTTATTGTATATTGAGTTAACAGCTGAATGAGTTTTCCAAGGAATTTTGTTGGTCTTGTGCATACAAGGGCGTCGCCCCTGCAAGGCAAATCTATAAGGACAATGACCAAGGACAAAGAACACTCATACGGACATTGATTGAGTTAATTCATGTTTGATCTAAGACTTATTAGTTTAGTTGCTTTAGTGATTGTATTTTCATGCAACTTTGATTTAGTTATAACTGTTGCAAAGCAGTTAAATTGTTCATGCTCTGTAAGTCAAGGCTGTTTATGCAAATGAGATCTTGTAAACAAAGGTAAGCGTTCAGTCACCGTTAGAGGGCGCTTAATGAGACAGGTCCTATGACTTGGCTCACTGATTTGACCTTTGACCCCTGAGTCATTACAGAGTGTGAATTTTAGCTTTAATATTTTTCTGTATTTTTCTGATTTATTTCAGTTAATCGTTCCAATACGTTTCATTACGTTCTCTGGAAGACTTGCTTATATTCGAATAAACCCCGTGATGATTAGATCGGATATTTGCTTTGTCTTATTTATGGAGGAACGCATTACGGAATATCATACATAGATGACAATTGCACAGTAGTCGCAGACAAGTCAATTTGAGTCTTAAAGGATTTGTTTGCGCGCTACACCGACATTACTTCACCATCCATGGCAATTATCCCAAATTAGTTCAAATCGTGTTGCTCATAATAAGTTGACAAGTATTTCAAAATGTTTCAAGACGTCAAACAACTCTAATATTTTTCATATCAAACAAAATTCATTATAAAAGCTAAAGAGGGCAACTTTAAAGTGTAAATGGACTAGCGGATAATTCTTCCTCCTATGTTTTCTGCGTTCTTATCGTCAAAAACAGCGGTTTTCAGAACAACATTACGATAAAATGTTTTTAAGACACACAAAAGGCGCTGCTTAGTACTTCAAAATATTGTCTACTCCCTAATTCGTGACATCAATCTTAAATATTGCATCTTTGGGCTCAGAGGTCAATACTCGATGCATTTACTAGTGAGTATGGAAATTTGTAAAAGACATTGTTATTTCAATGTAACCATGTCAAACAAATTCCACATCATAAAAACCTCTTTAAGATATAACAGTGCATTTCTCCTGAAATGGCAATAGCGCCCTCAAGTGCCAGGCATTCAAAATGAAAAGAGAAAGGTATGGACATGCACATCGTACTTCTATCTATACTAAACTTCGAGAAATGAGAATAAATGATACACAATAGAGATAATATGCGGTATGCGGTGGTCGTCACACCCCACGAGCGTACTGCGTACCCTCGAAAAACCACACCACGTTTATTATGGAATTCCCCCCTTACATCGAATTATCAAACAGACACTGAAATTCAAGTACTATGAAACTGTATTACAACAATTACAATAATTTGGGGAAAAAATTGAAAAAAACACACCACGTTTATTATGGAAATTCCCCCTTCCATCGAATTATCAAAAGAGACTGAAATACAAGTACTATGAAACTGCATAACAATTACAAAAAAAATTGCTTGTGTTGACATCGTGGAGTTTCGACCGAGACTGAAGACAAAAGAGCTTCACACCAATATATAGGCATGCAACACCTGGTGACACAAACCTCAAAGGAATTCTCTCATGTAACGAATAGATAGTAATTATATGCTAATCTTCGAAACACATATAATTGTTCAATCTATACTAAACTTCGAGAAATGAGAATAAATGATACACAATAGAGATAATATGCGGTATGCGGTGGTCGTCACACCCCACGAGAGTGAAAAAGCTAGGCTAGTAGTGATGTATTGGAAAGAAACAATGAAAAATCTATGATGAACCACCAAGCTTTCTATTCTCTTCTAACATTTATACACCAAGTGATCTTGCTACATCTAATTTCATGCTAAGAGAATCAACGATATATATGTGTCTTTAGAGCTAGTGGATTTCCATCCGCCGTGTCTGGCCAAGCATCTTTCATTCACATTGCTATTAGCTGCTGCCGTGGCGCCCCCTGCCCTGAAACTGTGAGTGCCAAAATCAGAAATATTGCCAACAAATTGCTTTATGCCTCCCAACATTAGATCTTTGGCTGTAGTATACGAAATCAAGATGCTTATGAGGTATCAACCCTTCCTTAGTGTGCTGTAAACGCCGAATTAATACATTTTCAGAATAACAAGGCTCACCTAAATACAAAATGTATCGCTCTGTTGCTGCTACTGGACAAGTTATTTTGCCTGATCTTGCAATTACCACTGAGTGACCCTACCGGAATTGGTCATTTTTTCGCTTGTGAATTTTGATTTCCATATGGGTGTCCGTAAAACTAATGTCATTTATCTTCACGTTTAGTAATTCGCTGATACGCAAAAAACCTGCAAAGGAGACAAGGCACATGCACAAAAGACGCAAGTCTGATAAATTGTTAGATTGTCCTATACTGGATGCAAGCTTGGATAGAATGTCGAAGTTTACAGGGTCTTTGGGAGACTTCGGCTTGGCTAAGATCCGTCTGCAGCCCTCCAAGGTCGATTGAACCAAAGGGTGCGCCGTAGGAGACTCCGTTCCCGATAGAGTATGAGCCCATCTGATGCTATAAACTGCAGTTTCCAATGGTGCTGTTGTCTTGGCGCCATCTAACAAACTACGAAGATACACTGCAATGTGGATCGGATTGGCTGGGAATGCAGCATCCATCGTAAGGTTCGCTGAACACCAATTTTTCCAGCGAATCCATCCATTCAAGTACTTTGATACTGTGGAATCTGCTTTTGATGCCAGCATCACGTCGGGAAGGGTTTCACATAGGTTTTTCAGGGCTAGGCTATTAAACTGTGTTTTCCATTGCTCCACCTGAAAAATATCTTAACGCAAAAAAACAGCGAGTATAGATCAACGCCATAATAGTTCAATTACAAATAGTCAGTATGCGAAGCTAAAATGTTCAGAATAAACCTATCTTGTAAATTTGCCACACGTTACTTTATATTTCACGAAATCGTATAGCCACCAAGATGTGCTGCCTCGCCTGATAAGATGTGAATAGCCTAAATGAGGAAATGAGGAAAAAACAAAAAGAAATTGGCGAAAGCCATAATGAACTGGCCCTGGAAACTGGCAAGATCGAAAATAGTCAATCACCCTCGAAAAAGGGTCAAGCTAACATGACTTGTGATGCAAAAGTAAACTTATTACATTCCAACAATACTGTACAATTGACAGACATCAAAATGCGAAAGCAAATCAATTCGCTGCGAAAGCAGTCGCTATAACAGACTAGAAAGATGTTATCTTAAAGATTACTTTACATACATGTTCACTACAAATACAATGTAAAAATTAAAGTGTGCAGTACTAGCGTACAACCATGAAGCGACCGAAAGGATGTAAATATGGTCCCTTCAGGGAAACTCCAATCTCATCGCTAACATATTGAAACTCGGGCACCCTATGAAAGGTGATGATTTAAAACCGACGGGCAATTGCTGTATCCTTCCTGGAGTGATCTGGTCGTCAATTTTGGGGAGTACGCGCAGAGCTTTCACGAAATCAGCAAAACTACCTGGCTGAGGGCGCAAAACTGGCCAGAAATAGGCTGACGGCCATTCTGGAACTATCAACGTAGCCTTACCGGAGCAAAATTTAAGATGGCGAATAGCCGGCAAAACAAGCTTGACAGGCGGGCATATCCAGTTGTTTTCGCCCACCCAATTTTGGCAGAATGCGTCGACAGCTTCTGCGCCGGGATTCCAACATGCGGAATTGAAGCGGGGAAGTTGAGTATTGTAGTACGTAGCAAAACGGTCTACGGTATGTGGACCCCAAAGCCTATCAAGCATAGAAAACAAGGAAGGATTTACCGACCAATCGTCTGTATCAATGAACCTGCTCAATGCATCTGCCCTCTCATTTTCGGAACGGGGGATCCATGTTGCCTCTAAATGAATATCGTTTCGACAGCAGATATCGAAAATATTAACAGCGATGCTCTGGAGAAGCAAATTTGAACTGCCAACCGAAATAATTCTGCACGCACCTTGATTATCGGAAAACCAGCGTACTTTATTGTGTTGCAGAATTGGGAGCAGAGAAGCCAAAACATAAAGCACTGCTTTTAATTCGCGAAAAGTGGAACTCTGCACACGCTCGTTGTCGTCCAATAATCCGCGGGAATAGAAGTACTGGTCGTTGTAATGGTCGAAACAGGAATTACTTGCGTCGGAATAAACAATGGCCGTGGCGGAGAATTTTGGTTTTATTCGAAAACCGTTCAGAGCATCCAGATTATTATGCCAAAAACGAAGTTCTTGCACTACTGGGTCAGTTAAATACAGGACCTGCGACCATGAACCGCGTGACTCTACTAAAGCATAAATTTGCCTGGTGAATAGACGGGTGACTCGCCCTACAGCAATAGACAGAGAAATTAGAAAGCCAGCGATACGCGCGAGTTCGTGTGCCGAACACCTACCGAGTGTTAAAACACCTGAGATAACGGATTTAATGACGTCCACTTTCTTTTGGGGAATAGAAAATTCCATGCGTAACATACTAATAATGAAACCTAACCATTCACCAATCTGGACGGGCTCCCAATGGCATTTACGCTCGTTAGCTTTAAGACCAGCTTTATGCAAATCACTTCGTTGAATCAGACTAGCAGCGCTAGCGGAAACAAAGGAATCATGGCCAGAAATACCATCGTCTAAATAGACAATTGAAGCATGTGACATGCTCCGCCAATGTTTGACCAATGGTCTCAACAACTTGGTGAAGCAATAGCAAGCAGTACTTAAACCAAACGGTAATACATTGAATGTAAAATATCTCAAATGCCCATCAAATTCCCAAGAAAACCCCAAAAATTTACAGTGCTCATGAAAAATATCAACATGGTGATAACCGGACTCCAAATCCCAAGTAAAAAAGTAATAGTTATCGCTAAACATTTGTGCAAGAGTTTTGAGATCGTCATAACGAAAAGATGGTTTTTCTAAATATTTATTGACATGCCTGAGATCTAGTACTAATCTAAGCTTTTTGCCCTCTGCAACAGAAAGAGGGTTGACACAGAAAGGGGGAGACGAATGCTCTGATATACAACCATTTTCAAGTAATTGCAAAATAGCCTTGCTCACAAAACTAGAATGCTTCCTGCATGACGAATTATTACGTAGGAAAATTGGAGGCGGTGATTGGACGAATGGCAGGCGGTAACCCGAAGAAATAATGGACTGAATAAAGGGCGGACAATTTAGCTGAGTTTTCCAAAATTCCAAAGAGCGACGTAAATTACCCACTACAGAATTACTCGAAATCACTGGTTCACAAGTCTTAGAAAATTGCAACGATAAACCGGAGTCAGAGTCAAAATCAAGTTCATGAGACTGTTCAGGACTAGATGGTTGAGTCTTGAGATGGGCGGGAAGAATTTTGTACTGGTTGTTGCCTACTGGAGGTTGGTAAATTGCATCTGTTCTGCAAGTGCCCCCACTGCCCGCATCGAAAGCATGGACCGATTCGAAAGCTGGAAGGTCAAGAACTGGATGATGGACGCATGTGGCCAGGTACCGGTTGGAAGCAACTTTGTGACTGACTCTGACGCTGAGGCTGAGACTGCTGAAGAGAAGAAGAATACCTAGTTGAACGGGAACGCAGCTTCTTCTTCTTAATTTTCTGTTCTGCTCTCCTCTCGGAGCGTTGCATTCT
This sequence comes from Ptychodera flava, assembly GCA_001465055.1. Taxonomy (NCBI): domain Eukaryota; kingdom Metazoa; phylum Hemichordata; class Enteropneusta; family Ptychoderidae; genus Ptychodera; species Ptychodera flava. The sequence goes on from LD343102.1 coordinate 31,143, forward strand.
TTTCTCATCATCTGTATCAGATGCTAACTCGTCAGACAAATACTCGTTAGTTGCCCCAACCAAATTCACTTTTGTCCGCTAATTTAATCAATTTAATACGATGAGTAACGATACCAATACCTTGTTTTAGGGACTTCTTTGCTTTTTCTATGGACCCTTTCGAGAGTGCATCCAAAGAGACTTCTAAATGGTCTAACACTTTCTCTTCGTGCTCAAACTGAGCTTCACACCAATATATAGGCATGCAACACCTGGTGACACAAACCTCAAAGGAATTCTCTTATGTAACGAATAGATAGTAATTATATGCTAATCTTCGAAACGCATATAATTGTTCATTCTCCTAATATGGCTGCAGCGTGAGTGGCTGGTTGAACTCCGAGCTCCGTAAAATTGACAAATTTTACAGGAAAGTTATGTCGAAGTCGGATGAATTTCATTTCATTTCATTTCATTTCATTTATTGCCATAAAGAAATAAAAATAACAACTACTATAAACGTTTTACATATTACTGAAAAAGGAAAGAAATGGCAATTTAGGAGCCAAAAAATAGCTTTTCGCTAATCTGGTTTGGCCCCACCTCAAACTACATGTGCATCACTGTTAAAAGGGCTAGAAAGAAAAAAAAATGCAGTAAATACAACGAGCTTAAAATGTAAGAATTTACATGACAGTGACTACTTTACGATTCATCGATGAGGTGTTGTTTTAACGCTTTTCTAAACAGATGTTGTGATGTAAGTGATTTCATGTGAACGGGTAAACTATTCCACAGTTTAGCGCCTGAATAATTAATCGCAAATTTACCGGCATCTGTGTATATCTTCGGAATAGCTAAGTTTTGCTGAAGTTTAAACCTTGTATGTCGGCCATGGTCGACCATATTGAAATAGTCACTAATATGATGGGGAAGATTATATTGTACAGATCAAAGATGAAATTTCCTATACCAAGTTTATAAAGTTTAAAGATATCAAGAAGACCTAGTTCTTTGAATAGTGGTGCAGACGGATCTCTGAATCCATAGTAGGTTATACACCGTAAACACGTTTTCTTAATTTTCAAAATAGATTGCAAATATGTCGAGTATGTACTCCCCCACACTTCTAATCCATACATGATGTTTGGTTGAAGAAAAGCTTTATAAAGTAAAAGTAAAATGTGTTTTGGTACAATGTTTCTTAACTTAAATAACACTCCTGACTTTTTTCGAATACAAAGTGTTACATAATCAATATGATCTTTCCAAGACAAGTGCTCGTCGAAAATCACACCAACAAAGGAGGCATTTTCCGCCTGCTTTATAATTTTACCTTTGACCTTTAGTACACTATGATTGGAGATAACTTTATGTTTGCAATGAAAAATTATATAATTTGTCTTCTCAATATTAATAGTCAATTTATTTGAGTCGCACCAGTGTATAACTCTCATGAAATGATGATTTACAACTGAAAGGTCTATGTTACTTAGCTTGTCAGGAAATGTATGAAATAAATTGGAATCGTCTGCAAATAAACGAAAATCAAAGTAGTTGGATGAGTTCGGGAGATCATTGATATATATTAAAAACAACGTGGACCAAGTGTTGACCCCTGGGGCACACCACACGTGATTGGCATATTTTCAGATTTCACCTGGTCCGCAAAAACAAACTGGGTACGATTATGCAGATAATCTGAAAACCAACTGAGAGGGTTTCCCCTTATACCGTAATGCTGAAGCTTTGATAGTAAAATACTATGATCTATCGTATCAAAAGCCTTTGCAAAATCTATGAAAATCCCAATAGTAGCATTCCCGTTTTCGATCTGATGCAGTAAGTCACTAACTAAATTGAAAGTGACAATTTTGCGCTATGTTTTTCACGAAAACCATATTGATGTTTATACAGTAAATTAAACTTGTTGAGAAAGCCCATAAGTCTAGTATTTACAGTTTTTTCAATAATTTTGCGGAAAAGGGGTGACACAGAAATCGGTCGGTAGTTTCCAGGTGCATCTTTTGAACCTTTCTTATAAATTGGTATTACCCTCGCTACCTTTAATGCATTTGGAAACTTGCAATGTGTAAACGACAGATTGAATATATGAGACAATGGTTTGGCTATTTGATTAGCAGCAATTACAATACGTTTCGCTGGTAAATTATCACAGCCGGAAGCCTTTTTTATATCAAGGGTTCTCAACAAATTGGCAACTTCAATTTCTGATGTAGGCTCTAAGAAAAACGAATTTTTACAGGTCTTGGGTAGGAAATCAAAATAAGAATGTGGAGGTGAATGAATTCTGCTAGCCAGATCGGGTCCTACATTTGTGAAGAAACTATTGAAACCATTTACAATCTCATAAGGAGTACTACATATCGTCTCATTTTCATCACAAGATGTAACAATCAGTTGTTCTGGTAAACATGTTCTATTACAAACTTTCTTCCTACTGAGTAAATGATTAATGATATCCCATGTCTTGGTAGAATTATTATGGTTTTAAAGACGCATAATAATCTCCATTAGCAGTCCTTAGGACTGTAGTTAAAGTGTTTCTATATTGTTTGTAATTATTAACAATTTGTAAATCATAGTTTGAGTGAATCATTTTCGCAAATAAATTATGCTTTTTGTAGATTGATTTTTTTATTGCTTTTGTAATCCAGGGCTTGTGTTTGTTGATGTTCTTAAAGGTCTTTTCGACAACTGGTGCGTGTTTATCACAGCAATCACGGAAAATTGAAACGAAATTGTTGTAAGCATCATCGACGCTTGTGCTAGTGTAAACCTCGTTCCATGTTTGCTCAGAGAGATCATTTACAAAATCTGTTCCATCAAATATTTTATAATTTCTAAAAGCAACTTTTCCCGACATCCTACTATGTAAACTTTGAAGATTTGAAGACTTCTTGGTGATCCAGCAGATAATCTTAATGTGAACTTTATTTCTTTGGTAATTCGTAAATATTTTTACAGATCAAAATTTACAGGGCAACCCCTTTCTTTTCGGGGTTTTGTTTTATTCCTCAGAAAAATTCATGATATTGAATTATGTATAGCTAAGTCCAAAGATAAGCTTGACACTCATAATGAAAAGTGGTCGCCTTTTCTCGACCTTTTTCAGCAAATTTAAAAAGCTGACTCTGTACACCACTCTGTTCTTGTTTCCCAGTTTTGTCTTTGTCTCTTTTTTGCTTCTTTGTCTGCTGTTCTGTTTTTTTTTTGTCAATAAAAATTTTGTTCATTGCAAAAAAACAAAAAAAAACAAAAAAAAACTTTGAAGATCGAAAAAACTGGTAAATGATCAGATATCTCACAAGCGATAGTACCAGAAACAATGGAACAGTTACTGATATTTGTGTAAATATGATCGATAACAGTACGAGAGATTTCTGTAACCCGTGTTAGAACTGTAATCAATTGAGAAAAATGTAGACAGATCAATGCTGTAATGTAACTATCAACACATTTATCCTGTCTGGAAATATCAATATTAAAATCGCCTAGAAGAATGCAATGTTTCTTATCTACTTTTACATAGTTGAGTACATCTAAAAGGCTATTTTCAAAATCGGACAACATAGTATTCGGCTTCCTATACAGTATACCTATAACATAAACCTGTTTCCCGTCCTGTATTTCCAACCACAATGACTCAGAATTAGAAATGGTGAATGACAGTTTCTTATATTTTACTGATGTATGTATATAGGCCGCAACGCCTCCCCCTCTGCCGGACTCACGACAGTTTACTTCAAGATTATATGAATCTAACGAAAAAAAAACTAGGGTCATTGATATGCCACGTTTCAGAGACACCAATGATTTTAAACTTTTGCTGGAATGTGTCCTCGTACATCAAACGAAACTCCTCAAAGTTTTTTTTCAATGAGCGAGTATTTATATGCGAGACCGCAAACGACTGGTCAATAACGGAGTGGTACCTTTCGTCAAAGTCGGAGGGTGTTATGGCGTCGCAGCAAAAATTTACATTTTCTGCACTTTGTAAATACACTAAATCAATTATGAGTGGCTAGGGTACATTTACTAACTCATATGTAAAGAATAAATAAATAATACAACAAAAAGACAAAACAAATACTTCATCGCTTTTGAAATAATGCTTTTGGTATAAAGTTCAGTACCAAACTACACAGCAATATATTGTGGTCTCACTTGATTTTTTTAATGTCACCTTCATTTGAAATACACATCGATCGTTCGTTTTGATTTTTCTTACATACATGTTACCGTTAATAGTCCATAAATATCTAAACTTGGCTTTCTTTCTTTCTTCATTTACCTTTTGCAGGAGCTGTCGCTGTGATTTACATAGATTCTCGTTGACAAAAATGGCATTCTGCTGTTGATATCCAAGTTCTCGAGTTGTAATTCCTTGTAGCTTTCTTCGGTCATCGTAGATGTAATTTCGCTTCTTCCTCGTTGTAAATTTGATGATAATGGGCCGTATACGTGGACTTCCATTTCGTCTGGTATCATCGTTCGTACTTTGTCTGATGCCTATTCGATGCGTTATGTCGATGTCTTTAGCCTTGATCTCAGGATCTATTTTCCTTAAGACACTGAGAACAGTAGTATCTGTATCTTCTGCACCTTCTTGAGGTTCAGGAATACCTGCAATCTCTAGATTTATCCTCCGGTTGTATTGATCCAACGTTTGCAGCTCTGTTTCTAGCACTGACACTCGGTTACATAACTGCCTATTGTCTTGCTGCAAGATGCGATTGGAATTTTGCAGTTCTTGAATTTGAGTTTTCATAGTTTCGAATTGGAAGCTTATAAAATCCACCGATTTTACAAGGTCATGTTGAGATACTTTAAGATTTCTAACCTCTGTCTTAATTTCTTAGATTCCTTCCAACACTCTGGTCATTTGATGTTTGCCAGCATTTTCATCTGTCGATGTTTGATCCAAAATTGACGTTGCACCTGGTAGTGTACAGAGTGTGGCGGGTACCGTTGTTGCTTTCCCGGGCTTTTCGGTTGCTAATCTTTCTATTCCAAATCGTCGATATTCGCATTTGGGACACAGCATCAGATCTCCCTGGCACAGCACCACGTTCTTCCTTGCTGGACAGTCATGGCATTTCATGTTTGGCTCGTTAAACTCCGAAAAACTTCGAAGATAAGTGAAAATAAGCCGGAGCGACGCAAATGCGTTGTTGCTCCGTTGAAAGCGCCCTCAAAATTTCGTGCAAAGGAGACAGAAAAACATCCAGCACAACCACAGGGCAATACGGCATAATCAGCCATAGTAAGAGTGTAAAAAAGTAATAAATTTATGATTATGAATACTTTTGATAGAAATTAAATATTTCTGTCTTTATTGTATATAGAGATGGTTAAAAAATGAGTTTTTCAGTCACATTTCAGACGGACAGTGCATAAAGTGTTTTGCTGCATTTCTAACAAGTACCATGAACAAGATATCATACGTCATGAAACGTTTCTCTAATCGACATGATATTTAAGTACACTTAAACGTCTTATACTCCACTGAATTCATCCCATATCCTGCCAGCGTTATTAGCTTCGCTGTCAGCGACGAAGAGCTTATCAAATAGGTTGATTTTCCGTCGGCGTCCGTCGTCCGTCCGTCGTCCGTCAACAATTGCCTTCTCCTCTGAAACCGCAAGTCCGATTGCTTTGAAATTTCATATGCAGTTCACTTAGGATGACCTCACTTAAGTTTGTTCAAATCGTGGTGAAATTTGCATATTTGTTTTATGGGGATTTTTTGCTGTTTTTGGTAAAAAAATCTTCTTCTCTGAAACCGCTCGTTCGATTGCTTTGAAATTTGATATGCAGTTTACTTAGGGTGACTTCAGCTAGATTTGTTCAAATCGTGGTGAAATTTGCATATTTGTTTTTTTATGGCAATTTTTGTCATTTTTGGTCAAAAATTCTTCAAAAAATCTTCTTCTTCAAAACTACTGGTCAGATAGCTTTGATATTTGGTAAATATGTCCCAAGGGATGATCTACTTCAGATTTTTCAAATAGTGCAGAAATATGTAAATTTGTATTTTTAAGGCAATTTTTGCTGTTTTTGGTCAATAAATGTATTTATGAAAAAGGATTGGTCTGATAGCTTTGAAATTCAGTATACAGATTTCTACAGAGAAACTAAGTAATATATATTAAATTTCTGATGAAATCTGTAATTCTGTAATTTACTGATGTAAAGACCTCTTTTCATGGCAGTAATTTCGGGTGTGTTATTTTGTTTAATCACAGGGTACTTCAGGTATTGTTCTTTTTTAAAGTTATGATCAATACATTTTGGTGATGAACATTAGACAATAATATCTTGCATTTCAGAATGTGTCGTATTTTTTCTTAGTTTCAAAATTTTCGTCTTTTTTATCAAAATGTCTTAGCTCATAAAACTTCAGAATCGAAGTAGAAGAGAGAACATTCTTCAATACGTCGACGTACTTCGGTGTCTATCGCCCCTCATGCTCCACTTCGATTCTTCAAGACGCAGATCGTCCATTCCTTTCAAAGGTTATCTCAACCTTTCACTGATACGTTCTCAAAGGTGAGCGAGACAAACGAACAGTATAACATTTATAAGCGTGCAAACTACAAAATGGTGAGTGTTAAGGAATGAATTACTCAGCAACATTTTAGAGGATAGTTGTCGATGTTTTTTAAATTCATGTATAACTAAAACAAAGTAGAACTTGTCCATAAATGCTTCACCAAGACTTTTGTTAAATTTTTAAAAATACTCCGTGAACAATATTTTCTACATCTTGAAATGTTGCTCTTGTGCTCTGATATCAACATGACAGTAAGATAAAATGACTTAACAACACTAAATTCATCTCATCAGCATTATTTCTGTTTTATCACGATGAGCTACTGTACAACCTTGTAATAGGTGACAACGCATCCTTTTACAAAGTAACAAAATTATAACATGAGATATTTCATTATTAATGCGTAAAATTTATGTCATCAAATTTTCCAATGACCTAATAGCACATCTCCGATAGTATATCATTCGGCCATGTGGTGCAAAGTTACCAGAAGTTACTGGTAAGTTCTGCTTAAATATCATTATTGTACGTTATTTTTGCCAAGTTGCGAGATCGTATAAATGCGTGTAATACATATACCATTCTTCATTCGCTTAGGAGTACCTTTGTCATGCCGGAAAATGCCGAGAGAGTTTGACCGGTTAAGAAGGGCTTGACTACGCAGTTTCTGCGTAGTGAAGCTTCATTACGTATTCATGGTGACCCCTGGCC
>LD343104.1:0-25114 GCA_001465055.1 Ptychodera flava
ACTTGTTGAAGGATTCAGTGAGTGGGTTCAGAAATCGCTGACCACATGAAGAATTCAGTGAGTGGGTTCAGAAATCGCTAACCACCTGAATGTAAGTAAGTGGGTTCAGAAATCGCTGACCACGTGAAGGATGCAGTAAGTGGGTTCAGAAATCGCTAACCACTTGAATAATTCAGTGAGTGGGTTCAGAAATCGGCAAGCCGAATGTGGATGACTAGTGGAAAAATTCGGTCAGTGGTGTAAGAAAACGGATGTTAATTTTGGCATGCATTACGCGCCTGGGTTCTTTTCTCTTTGGGACCCCCAGTGAAAGTATCAAATCAAGACAAACAGGTTTCCGAGTTTATGAGCGTAACAGTTCTCCTTTTTGATTCGTGTATGTTTTTTTTCAATTTAATGTAACGTGTTACTTTTACGGTTGTCTTGTACATTTGTCTTGTGATGGTGTGGCTTTTTTGTTTCGCAGATCTGTTAGTGGGTTTGCCCGTTGATCTGTGTATCAAATAAAATAAAATAAAATAATAAAATAAAACTTCTGATAAAGTTCTTACGCATTTCAATTATTGTTAATTCGAGTCGGCTTCTGTGGAAAGAAGCAAATCGGATTCATATTGTTTCACCTGCTACAATATGAATCAACCTCCGCGTGAGTAAACTGAATAGTTTGCTATTTCGAAACCACTTGTAATCACAAGCTGAAGACAACCTAAACACAGACTCTGGAGTCACACTGTTTTATTCACAAATTTAGTTTCCTTTTCACTCTCGTCAAACTGTCATAGTCATACTAAACCACTTCTCTCCCCAAAGACCTATTTCTTGCAGAAACATACATGACTCATCGTTTTTTCCTCCCGACGAATTTCTACGCATTGCACGGATATGACCGAGAGACTTGTGAATCTTGGTTTTTGGATACGGATCCTTATGAAGGGAGCTTCCGTTACCTCCTCTACAACAGATATGTTCGTCAGTGCATCTGTGGTTGGTTGCCACATTGGAAGGACCTTGTTGCAGTATCGGAATCATTTTCTTGGGAATATCATATTGTTTTAGATGAAGGTAACTTCAAACTCCAGGTACACCCATAAACGTGTATGCACGTATTACAAAAATACGTAATAATCAATGTAGTATAGGGGAAAGTGGGGCAAGTGGGACACTTAAGCATTTTTTGCTTAATATCTTATCTATAACTGTTCAAAGTGATTTGAAATATGATTATTATGTACGTGTATTGTCTACTGCTCAAATCTGTGAAATAAGAAAAAAAATAAATTTCACTATATTAATATTACAACGATTTTGATGAAACAGGAAAAACGTCCCACTTACCCAAACATGTTGGGGGTAAGTGGGACAGTTTTATTTGAAGTTTTAAAGGCGGTAAAATGCCTTTTTCTTCATGTGTAATAAGTAAAAACTACACTTAAAATAGAAACATGAACTCAAAATCTTTATTGAAACTTTATTGGCAACAAGACAAAAGTGACATGGATAAATGTTTTTCATTTTTTCCCGCGAAACGACTGGGATTTCATTTTTAGGCTTACTCTATAATATCAATATTTTCAATCGAAATTTAATTTTGCAAGCGGCTCAATCTGTCATTTGCCAACATTCCAAAGACATATCAGTATGAAAGCTTGGAGGGTTCAATTGCACTGAATTACTGAATTGAATACAAATAAACTATTTTAATAGGAAACTATTAATATTCCAAGGAGCTAGCTACAAAATCTGACAAAATCTGCTGTTTGAAATTCTTTTCCACATTTTGACCCGGAATCACTAGTCTATAGGTCTAATCATTTCTTGAAATTACACCCTCACAAAACTATACATAAAACACAAACATAGTCATACAAAGGAGCGTTTGTCATCACCTAATAATTTTAATTTTGTCTGTGTTCACTCGTCACTGCGATCGCTATGATCAGTGCATCAGAACTGTTCCAGCTTGTATTCCCTGAATACTCCGGTACAAGTTTCATGAAATCATTAGGGACATTTTCTACATCGCCACCAGTCTTCATCATCACTAGTATCATCGTAATAATACTTTTTGCAGTGTCCACAATACATTGATTTGACATTTATTTGTACTGAGTCTAGATTTGATCCTAAAATGGATTTTGTACAGGTTTGGTCTTTTTCACTAGTGTTTTGCCCTTTGTCCTGTTGTTGCCTTTACCAGCACATCCAGTCGACTGTGACTTTGTGACTGATAAGTTCACTTTTATTTGAGTTACCCTATTTTAAGTTGTCTTGTCTTTAGTATCTTTTCCTCTGTTCCCTTCTGTTTCTGCTGTTTTTTCTCCTCTCTCCCTTTTACTGAATTCCTTCTGCCTGATCCCCATTTCCTTTCTTTCTTCCCTTTATCCAGCTCCGCAATGAACATCTACCATGGTTAATTGAGGGAGGTACTTAAAAGGAAATATATAGAAATGATTATTGCTACGTGTTCGTAAAAAATGTTCAAGCTACTTAGGGTCCATACAATAATCTGATAAATTAGAGATATATGAACGAGTAAAATCAGTAACTTATACAACCAACTCACTAATACAGACTGTCCCAGTTTACCCTGAATAGTTGGGGTAAGTGGGACACCACTAATTTTAAGCCCATATAAAGATATTTTACCAATGAAATGAAAAAAGTTCTACAATTTTTTTATATTCATCGAAATTACAATTAATATCCTGGGCATCAGGATATTGATTTCTAAAAATCAAAATGCTGACATAGAAATGTAAATATTATCACTATTCATACATGTAAGGTCATTTAAAGATGGCCGACATAAAGTATCGAATATACCACAAAATGCTCCTTTTTTTGTCAAAAAGCAATGACAATTGATATTCATTGGCATACATACTACTTTGGCGAGATTAGCTTAGAGTAAAATATTGAAATCTTGATAAATAGCTATAACGGAAAGCCACGGAGTTGTCACTTCACATAAATAAACAAAATCGATCAATTGTCGGCCATATTGGAAATTGATGACGTCATTAAACAGAAAAACTCATCACATTCTGTGTATTTTGCTATTTTTATGCTTCGGTCACTGTGTACAAACTCCATATCAGTGATTCTTTCATTTCCGTATATTTGTCACAGAAAATGTCTGAAAAATTTTTAAATCGCGCTTATTGAAGTTACTACGTAGTTTTACACGTACTAACAGACAAATTTTGACCGTTATCGTATTCAAATATACATAAAATATTGAATTTTTACCTGTAATCGCAGAGACTCTGTCGACCGGCTGCTCCACAATATGGCGTCTGCTGGTCACTGGGAGAACGTGAGGGTACTGTCGCAAAAGGGTAATCACCCTATGGAACACAAATTGTCATAAACTGAAAAATGTCCCACTTGCCCCAGTGTCCCACTTGCCCCACTTTATAATATTTACTTAAAGGACCAGTAGCTGTCACTTTTGATGATCTTTTCACTGTTATTGTCTTTAATGTCAACTGGACTTTCTTGTTTTACTTCCAAAAGCATGTGGAGATACACAGTATTCAGTTTGTCGACTAAGACACTCAATTAAAACTTTTTGCAGAGGTCTTACACTGTCAAGATATATCAAGGGTCTGCCTGAAGCACCTGGTGTGTTCGAAATTCACAAGCGGCATCATCACATCACGTGACTTTCCCGTACCATACCCAGAAAAGATGCGGTGCTCTTGGATATTGAGAGCTGCTGACACTTCGTACATAAGCATAGTATTTCACGAACTCGACATTGGCCGTTCATCAGCAGACTGCCTTTCAGATTTTGTCGAAATCCATAGTGGCAGTACTATCGATGACAAAGCCAGAAGAAGATTTTGTAACGTAAACGTGCCGTCGGGGGAAATTCTTTCTGACTTCAATGAGATGCTTGTTACCTTTACATCAGATGGCATTGACGACAATAGTGTTGGCTTTTGGGCTGAGTACACTTTCAAGGATATAGAAACATTTTCGGTTGATGTAATTACGAGTGAGTAGATTTGAAGTGTGTTCACGTTGTATGTCTGTCTGATATCGCGAAGAATGCATTCCTTTTTATTGGATACTCAATCTGTCATGAGCTCTAGGGTATTTCGTGTATCGAACATGAAAGACTTTAACTTTTGTTCAAACTGTCTTTAAGCAAACTTTCTACCATTCTCTTTCAAAATCAAGACGAAAATTAGGAGTCACTGTGCAAATTTTGGTACTACAGAAACAAGTTGTCCAATACTTATAGTTGACAATATAATATCAAAATAGACGCCATCCCTGCGAATCTCTAGGGGGACAGTTAAAACTTTACACCATAAATTTTAAAATGAGCTCCCCCACCCCCTACAAGTGGTAGGCCGAAAGTATACTTTAAAAGTTTGGAAGTTCGAATATTTGTCTCTGGGTGTGCATTCTACCTCAAATATTTACATTATTTTATGTTCTGCACTAGCTGCTCACAATGCACAATTTGTATGGTACTTAAATTTTTTGAAGACAAAGCGTCAACTCTCGTAGGAATGACACATTGTCACCAAAACTGTGGACGTTGTCATGTATACTGTATCTAAGTTTCAATTGCCATCGATGATCATGGCTCGGCTGCTAAGTTCAGATCAAATTACCTTTTTTGCGCTCACTTCATCATCGATGCTTACATTGTTACCGCCCTTCTGTTCGTCAGTTGCCCGGATAGTGGTATGGTTTCGTCAAACTGCAAGACTTTTTAATTTTCAATTCAAATGTTGCCAGCGCAAAGTCTTATCTGCTCTATATTTCGCTTGCAATCATGAAGGCTCGAGTAAAAGGATATACCGAGATAAAATGATATACGACAGCTCACATTGAATTCCCTCATTATTTCGTGCGAGTAGAGGGACTAACGTTTTTCTTATTGAATTTACAGGTGAAACGTGCCCCCAAGAGTGGGCGTTCTTCGATAGCAGCTGTTATCAACTCTTCGACTTTCCATATGAACTTACATGGACAGATGCGGAACGAATATGCAGTGATTACAATGCCTCACTGACAAGTATTTTGTCCCCGTCGGAAGCAAAGTTCATCCACTCTAATGTGTTAGGGCATCCAAAATCATGGGTGTACATAGGTACGTGCAGGTACTTTGAAAAGTCCTACTATAGTCACGACGCTAAAAATCTGGTATTAATAATTTTATCCCCTTCAAACTTGGCAATTTCTTAAGATTCCTATTCTCTATTTTGCGCGACTTCACATGTAACAGAACTATACCTGTCGTCACTGGCAAGGTATTAGAGCTCAGGACGGCTAAAAAGTCACTATTTGAGTTTATATATATACTGATTTCAGACAATTGGTAATCCACCACCAAATTCAATATCGAAGTTTAGCGAGATACTTTAACTCTTGAACCATACGTAGAAATGACTGCCATCGTCATTTATTGGACCGTAAGATAGGTCACTTGTATTAACCTTTCGCCATATTTGTGCAACGAAGTCACATGCGTAACAATTAACTGATAAATAATAGTAGGCAATTATGAATTATCGCTAAAAACAGGATTGTCTGATAGACAAGACGAGGGACAGTATACTTGGACAGATGGTAGCGCTTTGTTGTATGATGACTGGAGCACCACAGGGCAAGTATCAGGAGTTTAATTTAGCATGAATAATTCCACCTTTACGGAAAAGGCGACATAAAGGATACCTGACCCATTCTATAAGCTATATAATAAGTGAACATTACCTAAAAGGTGTCGTGCTATGTATTCTTAATGAAAAGCACCGTTAGACAAGCACCGATTTCTACCGCAGGGATGGTGTTGGCTTGAAGATTTAATATTCGAATTATCATAATGCGACTCTGTCAAACTCAAGCGTTTCTTTCCAAAACAGCCAGATATATTGTGCGACAAGGGTGTTTTGTGGTATGCTGTCCGATGGATATAATGACTTGCCATCTCCTTCTGGGCATGCCAAGTTAATCTTGTATCTAACGAAATGTCAACATGGTATACCAATCATTTCAATTTTTAACATTTCAGTTCTCAACCAGATGGCAGTGTTCACCAAGACTGTGGCGCCCTCTACCTTACTAATTTCCACTCCACTGATCACTGGTATGACGTAAGGTGCGACGCGAACCTAGGGAACTTGTTTATTTGTAAACAACGTTTATCATCTGAATCAGGTAACATACTATGGAAATATCATGAGGTTTAACAAATAGTAAACGTGTATGGTAAAGCAAGTTATGAGCCTGTAATAACAGGATTTCGCATATTGCGGCCCCGAAGTTAATATTCTCTTCTGAGGAGATCCTGTAGTTACAGATTTTCGCATGTTACGACCTAGACATGGTTCAAGTCTGTGATCTGTGCATGTGCCAGTGGGGTGAACACGATGATTTGTGTTCTGTTTTCATCGGAAACGTGTTAGTGGCTGGAGTGGGGTGAACGCGATATAGGGGAGTTTCACCCGGTAGAAACTCACTGCACTGCGCAGACTCGACAGTAACGCGCTCTATCGCCAGAAAAACTGATTTTTTCATAACAGAGAAGAGACACGAGAGAAACTGTTGGAAATTACTTTTTGAAAATTCACCAACTTGAACAAAGTCTAGTTAAGACCTTGTAGTTACAGATTTTATGCATGATAAGACCCAGTATAGTTTCTTGGTTTCCTATGTTAATGCCCTGTAGTTACACATTTTCGCATTATACGACCCAATACTTACAGATTTTCGAATGTTTATAGCCCTTTAGTTACATGTTTTCGCATGTTAAGACCCCATAGTTACAGGTTTCCAATGTTCGTCTTCAAAAAGACATGTACAGTCCAGTTTTACTAAGACTTCACTTAAATCATAGCAATGTAAGCTGCGTCATATTGAGACTTACACCCTCGATTCTCGATAACAGTACCCTGTTAGTGTAGCCAAATGAAGCCCTATCCAAAATACATTTGCTATGAAAGACTATTCTTTGGTTTTGACTCTAAGTCATTAAAGTATTGTTCCATTTTACAGCCGATCGTGAAAATGCCACTTTCAAATTGATCACATACGAGGACGGTAAGTCATTCCCGGGAAATGTCCTTCTTGTGTACATATATTTGATTACTAATTTTTCAATCAATATGTAATAACTTCTGACCGTCAAATTATACCACGGTCTAAAATTGTGTCCCTAAATGATATTCGATTTTACTCTTGTACTCATACAAGCAGGAAAGGTAGCGCTGAATTGTGATCAAAAGGATTGATAATGACCTTTACACTGTTTTATAATCAAATCCGAGATTCCCGACGTCTTTCTTGGCAATGATTGTACATTTTCTTCAGAAATGCCACTTTACCCATGAAAAATTCTTCCCATTCATGTCCAGGAAATGCCAAGTGTCCGAGGAATTTTCATGAGTGTCGAAGTGGGGAGTGCATTCACATGAGTGACGCCTGTGATCAAACAAGATCCTGCTACGAAACATCCAGCATTCCAATTAATGAATGCGGTAACTATAGTTTTATTGTTAAAGTTCATCTCTCTCTCTCTCTCTCTCTCTCTCTCTCTCTCTCTCTCTCTCTCTCTTCCCCAAAAGCCCTACCATATTTCGTACGTCCCTTTTATTAATAGCCTTTATTTTACGTGTAGGTATTGTATAGTTTTTGCGTGAAGACTAAGCATGCACACACACACAAGACAGACACAGACACAGACACACATAATATATATATATATATATATATATATATATATATATATATATATATATATCATAACCGGAGTCGTTCAATGTACTACGTAAGTGTAGGAAGGCAAAGTTCAAAGAAATTTACCAACGATTTACGTACTTTTACACTCACAGACAATTTCCATTACAGAAGTCCTCAATAGTTATAGTCTTTTTGCGTTAGCTGCTGTTGACATCGACTATTGAAATGGTGTTAGTCGTTCGTTCGTTTTTGTTTGTTTAACGTTTTTTTATGTAACACAGTTTGTTGTGGGATAAAGCTGACTGAAAACTCACATGTTCAAACCTCTGCCTTCTTTAGCTAACTTACATGAAGAAGGGTTCGAGTGCGACAATGGGAGAATTTTGTCATTTACGAAGTACTGTAATCATGAAAGGGACTGCGTTGATGGATCTGATGAGTTGGACTGTGGTGAGTATCTCGTCAATAGACTCTTTGTGTTAGTTGACCTTTCGTGATAGTTTCACACACCGTACGTCGATGTTCAAAATTCGGTCAATCAATCTTGCCACTGACGTATTCATTTTACACCTGTCATAGTCACTGGATTCGAATGTGTCAATTAGTACCATTTGGGTTCCACACTTAATCCCGAGAACAGCTGCTTGGACCCACACGCAATGCACGATGAATACAACAAACTGATACGATTCTGGGAAAGCCTTTGTCACAATACTAACAGAAATGCTGCACATGAAGCATATTTTGCAATTAAACGATTTGACGTAGCGATATACTAGTATACATAATTGTTTCTAATCGCAGATTTCAGTGGGTGTAACAGTACTGAGAGAGCAACATTCCTTTGTAACAATGGACAATGCATAGATCTCGACCAGCGATGCGATTTCAAGCTAGATTGTTTGGACGACAGTGATGAAGAAGGTTGTGATGAAAATGGTAGGTGATGTTTCCACAATGTAAAATGTAACTTTTCCTTTTTTTTCCACTGAGACCCTTGCACAACAGACATGACGCATGATAATGATAATGTATGACTAATGTTTAGTACTTTAATGGCTTCTATAATGTTTTTTTTTCTCAGATTTATTCAAATCTCTTTGATAACTCCAATAAAAAATTATAAATAAAAACTTTTCCATTTTTGCAACAAAAGCAATAATAACATATCTTTCCTAGTTGAAATCATATAGCGGCAATATGACTGGAAGCGTAAAGAGCATTTGGTCTTTCAGGTATGTGTAATGCCATAACATGCATCGATGGTTCTTGTCTGCCACAAACTCTTGGCTGTGATGCCATAAGTGACTGCGTTCAATGCGAAGAGGAGGTGGCCGAGGATGAAGTTGGGTGTGACGTTGCACCGGGGGAGACTTCGGAATGTCCATCTGGCACAAGGCAGTGCGAGAATAGAAGATGTATCGACGAACTGCACTGGTGTGTGTTTGACTTAGACGAATACGGCTATGTGACTGGCTGTCGAGATGGTTCACATTTGAAAGACTGTGGTACGTCTACATCAGCTGTTAAAGATTGTGCCGTTTATGTATAACTCCAAATATGCTTTCCAGACATTTTAACACCACTTAATTTTTTTATAATGAATCTCAAGCAAGGAAAGGTGTGTAACCCTAAGGCTACATGTGAGTGAAAGGAGTACTTTTCGAAAACTCACGACCATCGAAAAACAACATGGGATATCATGTTATTCCTTTTCGAGACTATTACGGAAAAATTAAATAAATTGTTTCTGAAATTACATACAGTCATACTATGGGACTACAATGTGTCAATAGCTAAGCAATAGAAAAATTGTTCTTTTATAAGGAAACACGACTTGCCATCCTTCTTCATATAAATGTCCAAACAGTTATTGCATTCCACTACATCGACTGTGCGATGGATTCGACGACTGCGCAGACGCAGAAGATGAATTGAGCCACATATGTGGTAAGTAAAAGTACCTTCATTAGACTTCAGTGCAGGTTATATCAAATCCTATGAGAGAATAACCGATATGGAAAATTTCCACTGTGCTCTTATAAATGTACAGCGACAACACCACTATCACGGCCAAAACTTACAGCCCAAAAACAACAACAATAATAATATTTGTAATATAATACAAATGATAATGAAATATCAACAACACCTCATTTTTTTGCCATTTTACCTCATTAGTTGCATTGTTCCTTTTAGTTTAAAGTAGTGTAAAACAAATCCATTAACGAATGTTAGATCTGTTTAAATGAAAGGAGGGTCACTGTAGTCAACCCGTATGGAAAATCTATACGAATTGAGGGGACCGAGTTCAAATTTGAGTGATTGAAATTATTCAATTTTTATGAAGATGTGGCAGACCACATTTCTGCTTAATCCATATGATTAACACGTCGGCGGAAATTGTGATTAGACTGTTGACAAAGAAATTGACATGATAATGTATAAGTCAAATTACGCTATGGAAATTACATGCCAGGAGTAGATATGTACTTTTTGGTCATAAAAAATTGTGTTATACTGCTGAGATATAAAAAAGTCGCCTCGGAGTGGCATTTTTGTATTGTACTGACTTTTGCTAGGTCACACATGTTAATCTTTAACGGTGACAACTTCATATTACCTGGAATATGCTAGATTTCATTTAAAATCAGCAAACATGTGCACTAGAAGCCAGTGACTGCTCATTAAATATTCTACGCAGGCAATACCGCAAGGTCCCTAAAGTCCAATCTCGCTGTAAGTAAACATGTTCCTTACGCATGTACAGAATCACATTTCGGCTCAAAACAGTTATTTTACAATTTTAATCTAAACAAATACCCTTAGCAAACAGGACGAGAGTAAGCCTTTCTTTAAGCATTGATATTGATTTTTATCTTTCATAGAGAAATTCAGATGTCCGACTGGAACCTACAAATGTCGCGGAGATCGCGTTTGTGTTGCTTTTTCGTACGTGTGTGACGGGATCGCTCAGTGTCCCCACAGGGACGATGAACAATATTGCGGTAGATGACGACTTACATGTTCTAGTATTCATTATTTATCAGTCACCCATAAGATAGGAGGAAATATATGCTCAAGATTGTAATACAGGCAGTGTTCAGAAACCCTTGTATTACTCATATACGAGTTAAAACAGGAACTTAGCCGTAATGGAACTCAATGCCCTTTATCTTTTCAATGAAGATATGGTAGCCATTAGTAGAGTTTAATGTCATTCTCTGAAGGATGTTGTTCGGAAAGTTGGTCATCTTCACAAGTTTGGAACAAATTTTTGTTTTTGCATATTTTCTTTCATTTTTTTTAAATTTCAATATGTGATAGTCATTTTTGCTCACAGCAGTCGAGCATAACAGGGGAGAGATTCGAGAAACGCGTATTGGTTTAAGGATTTTTTTTTCTGGTTTCAGATTCCCACTGTCCAACTGGATGTGTGTGTTTTGACAATGACGTGGACTGCAGCGGAGCACCGTCACTCTTTCTGTCTTACTTACACCGCTCCATACGTAGTTTGTACGTCACATGTTTATTGGTATAATTGTGCTGATAATGTGCAAATGATAATCTTCTCGAGTAACACATCGCGTGTCTATCAGCTTATCCTTAGCGTTTTCTTGGTCAGCATGGAAGCGAATATATATATATATATATATATATATATATATATATATATATATATATATATATATATATATATATATATATATTCATACGTGTGCTTATCAGTGACATTTACGATGAACCAATATCTATCTGCCTTTTCATCATTCCACTTAACCAACTTAAAGTTTTTGCCATTGTTAGGAATGCCAGAAGTTTGCAAACCAATTCCACTTTGGCATTGGACACACAGTTTCAACAACTGGTCTACTTAGGACAATTGTAAGTGAATTGTCACAAGGCTTCATCCTCTGAATCATTTACGTCATTCTGCAGATTCCAATTCATTTCTCCCAACCTGTTGTCTATCGGTGCATCGAAGAGGTTCCTTAGTAGTAGACTTGCATAAAATTTTGAAGCAGACATCATGAGTAGCTTTTGCAAACCTGCTTTAACATCGGCTTACTACTTATAGATAATTTTAAGCGTCTTTGAAGATTACAGGGCATATTAAAACTTCGTTTCACTTTCTGCGGACTCTGTTTTACCGTTAATCTCTGATACTCAAAGGTACCAAAGTTTCCCCACCCAAGAGATAATTATGGCGTCCCTTCATTTAATTAGTCCCCGCGGACGAAGTCCGGCGGGGACTTATAGATTGGGTCCCGTCCGTGTGTCCGTCCGTCCGTCCGTCCGTCCGTCCGTCATCAACAGTTTCTCAGACACTGCTAAACTAATTTTGTTCAAACTTGGCACAAAGGCATAGCACTATGACCTACAGGTGCACATTGATTTATTTTGTGATACGATCCAATATGGGCGCGAGGCGGCCATTTTATTGCGATTTTTCATGTCTTTGGACCATAACTCAGACATCCTTGAGAACATTCTGCTCAAACTTGGCACAAAGGTATAACATTATGGCTTTCCTTTCCATGTACAATTATTTTGCAATATGTTTCAATATGGGCGCGTGGCGGCCATTTTGTTGCGATTTTTCATGTCTTTGGACCATAACTCAGACATCCTTGAACAGATTCTGTTCAAACTTGCCACAAAGGTATAACACTATGGCCTACATATGCATGTCAAATTATTTTGTGATACAATCCAATATGGCCACGAGGCGGCCATTTTGTTTGCGATTTTTCGTGTCTTTGAACCATAACTCAAAGATCCTTGAACCGATTCTGTTCAAACTTGACACAAAGGCATAACACTATGTCCTACATATGCATGTCGAATTATATTGCGATACGATCCAATATGAGCGTGTAGCGGCCATTTTGTTGCGATTTTTCATGTCTTTGAACTATAACTCAGACATCCTTGAACCGATTCTGTTCAAATCTGGCACAAAAGCAAAACATTATGTCCTTCATATGAACACCAATTTACTTCGTGATATGATCCAATATGGCCAACAGGCGGCCATATTTTTGCGATTTTTTCATGTCTTTGAACCATAACTCAAACATCCTTGAACCGATTTGGTTCAAACTTGGCACAAAGGCAAAGCACAATGGCATACATTTGCATGTATCAATTAAGCTTGCGATAGGATCCAATATGGCTGCAGAACTGCCATTTTGTTGGAATTTTGCATGTCTTTGAACCGTAATTCAAAGGTCATTACACCCATTTTGTCCAAACTTGGCACAAAGATCAAGCACTATGGCATACATATACATGTCAATTTACTTCGTGACATGAACCAATATGGCTGCCAGATTGTCATTTTTTTCCAATATCGCTGTCAGATGGTCATTTTTGGATTTTTTCATGTCTTTGAGGCTTAATCATATGCAAATATTCTTTAACCGATGTTGTTGAGACTTGGTACAAAGATAAAGTACTATGGCATACATATGCATGTCTACTAATTTTGTGCTATGATCCATATGGTCATAGACAGCCATTTGATGAAAATTTTTGTGTGATTTTTTTATGTCTTTGAAACATAAACATAGGTCACTGTCCCTCGATGGACTGATTTTGTTCAAACGTGATGCAAAGATAAAATACTATGGCTGCATTCTTGTGCACATTAATTTGTTTCATTATATGATCGGAAATGGCTGATTACAACAACATACCCGATCCCATACCATTTCGAAAATTCCACCAAACCATGTGTATAGTATGTGCCATCATGACACTGGAGGCAGTAAGGGCATCGTTATGTGTGATGTAATCAAAAGTTCCTTGAGTGGTCATTACCGGCAGAGATGAGTCATTTATTGAACGTTCCTCAGATTACTTTATTATGCAAGTCACAGGCCTGATGCACCCGTTGCATCAATGTCATTTTACAGCTACCTAGACCACAGCTACCTAGACACCAAAGATTATAACAAAATGGACAAGCGGGGACTGTGTCATCAACGATGACTTGTTACACCGTGCAACCAACAGAAAATCCCTACACACTCACCGCTATTTTGATCAAAAAGATCGCAGACCAAGTCTAGCATAGTCACCGCAAAAGGACGTCCTCAAATCATTTACCCAGGCATTTTCTTTGCACATACGTACCTGCTGTCTAGTGGGTACACTATTCATAACTTTTTTCTTCTCTATTGGATACCTTTAATATGATCTATCCCATAGGGATCTCTCGCACAATGGATTTACTTCACTTCCAGGAAGTATCTTTGCAAGCCTGCAAAATCTTATGCGTCTGTAAGTATACTTGTGTACGTGATAGCCTTTAGTTTCTGCATATTTCCCGACCATGGTAACACCGAAGTTTGTAGTAGAGTTGTTTTGTACGATTAAGATCATAGAAAATAATCTCAATATGAGATATTTCAGTCCGAACTCAAGAATAGACATGTAGATGGCGTTGTCAGGCGTCATTGAAGTCCAATTTGAATTTGCTAGTAACTTGTGGGGTAACGTTTATTACGTCGGTTTCAATATACATCATTTAGGTATGTCACGTGATATGTATTTCTGTAAATATTTGTGTGTGTGCTGACCATTTTGCAGAAATTTGGCAAATAACAGATTAGAGAGACTGACCAGACATAATTTTATTGGCTTGACCGGGCTCAAATATTTGTAAGTATATCCTCATTTCATTTGAAGAAACAATATGCAACTCTTGTTAGTGTGGTTTTCTGTTTATGTGTTTCACGTCATTTAAAAAAGAACTGCAAAAAGAGTCAACGTTTTGAGCGTTACTCAAACAAGTTGTTTTAGGGATAGGATGGTGAGACAGTGGATTAAACCGGTCTCAGAACAAAAAACCCAAGTTAGAACAAAGCAAGATACCACTCGTCCCTTACCAGTCAAAGTATTTGTAAACTCATTTAAATGATGATCCCAGTATGTTATTATACAGCTGTGTAGCATAGCTTAATCTCGCACCCAAGAAGAAGTTGCAAACTTGCATCAGTTCTAAGCGACGTTATTGCGCAGATGGTATAGCATTTAAATATAAGCATATTCTGCTTGTTTTGTGTCAAAGTTATTCACACAAACACACTCAATCATGTTTCAGGAATCTTGCAAATAACCTACTGGAGACTCTGGACAGAGAACATTTCATCGGATTGGCAAAGCTTTTATATCTGTGAGTCACACATCGGCATGTTCTCACCATATTACATACACCCCTCCCCCCCCCCCCATCCTTTACAGGGTGAAAACTTTCCCATCGGTGATAGGCACGATTCGTAGAAAGACAATGTCGCTGTCCTCGGTGTCTTTGACGATCTTTAATGTACGGTCATTTTGGTGAAATACTTGAAACATTCTGACATGGCCTTCATTTGGTATAATCCGGCACGTCCTCCCTTGTATGCCATAGGGAGGATGTACTGGGAGGATTAAAGATTGACCGAGGGTAGGTGCCCCTTGAATTTGAGATTTAAAAAAGAAACACTGATCAATATTAAGTCTATAAGCTGTCAGTGTGGTAGTGTTATAGTAGAAGTGCTTTCATGAATTCATTCGGCATACTTTAAGTCTAATAAAATGGTAAAATGTCGCCTGTACCTTGACTTAGATATCTATGCAAGATAATTTCGATATTCCTATAAGTTTTGCAGAGAAGCAAATCAAAAGGTTTGTTCGATTCACGTACGTGTATATGCACGTAACCTGAAGCTTAAATTAGGTTTTATTGCTAGTATAATCCATTTGGCTGGAAGACACCACGCTGAAAGTGTCAAAGGTTAACGTTCCCGAGAAAGACGTAGGTCCTTCATTCTATTTCGATTTCCGCCACCAAACAGGTAGTGTTAATTTACTGCCGTTTCAACCATAAAAAATGCTCTGTTATTGACACTGCAGGCGACTTCCTTGCAACTCACTGAGTTGTCTTGAGGCCGCGAGTATAAGCACTGTACTACTTGTAAAATATGGACAAAGTTGTTTTACAAGAGGCATTTCTTAACGTAAAACATCACAAAAAAGTCGTACCTTGACCCGTCGCTTTAATCGTATATTGATCTTCTCTTATGCTGTCTCTCTAACCGTCTGTTTCATTTCTGCCTGCTTGTCTGTACCATGTATATGTATCTATCTTTCAGAGATTTACGTAACAATATGATCAAATATTTCAAAGAAGATATTTTCAAAGACATGGTGCAAATGAGAACTCTGTAAGTCACGAGACTATTCCTTCAATAGCGAAAAGTATTGTTCTTACTAAGTATTTGTCCATCGCCAAGGCAATCTCAGATACTATGACGTGTCCGAATGAGTCCACATTAAAATAAAAATGTTGACAATTTATTACATATCAATAAAGCTTACATTACTATGAGGAAATGATATTGGAGTTGGAAAATACTTTTTTGAAAACAGCTGGTTTGGTCCTACTTGTACACTCAGAAAATACATCAAATTTGCTAGCCTGTACGTTGTCAATTTGCAGCCTCAATATCAAGCTTGCGTTTTACCCAAACCCTTCAAGGTGACCCCACTGTTTCGTCTAGGCAAAACTTCCCTTAGCGTTGTTTCTAAACAGTGCTGCTATATGACGATTTGAATTCAATGCCGTGCTGACGTCATGCAAAGACACTAGGAAACACAACTACGAATTTATACCTGTGGTTGTGAGTCAAAATTACACAGTAGAACGGTAGGTTTATGCCCCGGTTGGACATATCTGCTATTGTGCGTAGTGCTATCTGTGACCAGTATTTGTCTTTAAAAGTATCGACGCCCTCAACTATAATCTGAACATGATTTCTTTAGCTATTTTTGGTAATCGCTGAGTTTCCGCCCCTAGAACGCTCCTCGGGGATAGATGTTCGGGCTTTCAAATATTATCAATTCTATTCTGATCTACCACTTTTTGGGTTTCATTTTAAAGCTTTTGGTGTAAGAACACTTTTCACCGTCTAAGTTTTTCGAAAATCCAAAATGTTATTTTTCTCCATAGAGTAAACATAGGGAAGGACGCCATTTTGAATTTCAAATCTGTAAATCTTGGTTAATTTGTTTGGTTACTACCAAACTTTGCGCGGTGACCCCCGATTTTTAAACTTGATTTTGAAAGAGACTGGTTGAAAGATTAATTGAGGAAAGTTTGAGCAAAAGTTTGTCTTTCACTTTCGAGGTGCATATCTTGAAATATAATAGTAGCTACATTATCTCTTATGAAGAAGCATACACTGTCCTGAAAACATCATTGGTCTATGGATAAATCCTGTTCTATCGTAGACCGTCGAGGATCCATGCTTCTACTTGTTATGTTTTGCTTTTTTGTTTAGTTTCCGTCAAGGTATGTTATTTGTGAACAAAAAGCCATTGTATTTCTTTGCCTGATTGTCATTACAATATACCGGATAATCTCTCCTCAATTTTGATTTTTTAACGTAATTGCAAAGTGGTTTGGCCATTCATATTAATACTTATTCGCAGTTACTGTCACTGTTATTTTACAGGTACTCCGATCTCTTTGCATTGTGCTGTGTTGCCGGCTATGAACGAGGCGCCATTGAGGAATGTTTACCGGAAGCCAGTGTATTTTCATCGTGCAAAGACCTGCTCCCGAACAACTGGATAAGGGGTGTTGCATGGATCATGGGAATAGGTTCAATCTTCTTGAATATTTATGTCGTCGCCTGGAGGATCCAGAGTGTAATCGGACAGGCAGCACACGCGGACATAATATTTATCATCGTTGTCGCCTTCGCAAATATGGCCCTCGGCGTTTACATGATCATAATTCTTATAGTCGATTTATACTACAGGGACGTATACGTAGTCAATGACATTGTTTGGCGGGGGCGCAACTTATGCACTGGCTTAGGAATTGTGGTAACTATTTCAAGCGAACTGTCCCATCTCATATTAACTGTGATGGCCGTGATCCGCTGCATAGTCATAACGAATACCTGGAAGCAGATTCGGCTGAGCCAGGGCAAAACTGCTCTAATCATTTTCTTTGTGTGTACATTTATAATATCATTATCTGTTGTACCAATATCTGGAGTAGCTTACTTCGCGGACATGTTCTATAATCAAAACCGTGTGTGCTCACCGCTCAACCTGAGGCACGATCGACCCCCGGGTTGGGAGTACTCCGTTGTGTTATTCCTAGTGCTAAATATGATCTTGACCGTGACCATGGTGGTATGTTACTTGGTAATTTTGAACCAGGCCCATTCGCGCAAAGTTGGCGACGGAAAGCGAAAGTCACGTGGGGCACAGAAGACCTTCATCCGAATCACGTCTATAGTTACCTGTCATTTGATCAGCCAACTGCCAATATTTGCAGTCAGTTTGGTAGGGTTGGCTGGCATTAGAATGTCGTACGAAGTTTATCCCTGGATCACAGTCATTGTTCTGCCTCTGCCTGCTGTCACGAATCCAATCTTGTACACATTTTCAGCCAGGGAATTTCACTCTATAAGTGCAAGCAAGCTCGTCATGCAACTTATTTGGGGCGTCAAGTCAAGGCGCGGGCGAGGTAAGAGCATTTATGCCTTTTTTGTCAAGCGACAGTTCATCTGACCATGCACAGATTAATGTTTGTCTCTATCTGTAAACCTTAATTGACCCTGTTATTAGCATGATTAGGTTTGTATAAGATGTTTGACGCGAGACCATCAAGAATGTGACCTTCAGATAATGTTAAATAATTTCTTGTAATATTGGCAAATATTGTTCAGTCCAACAAAAAACTTATCAGATGTTCGTGTGTCTATTAGGTCTGGTTTGAATAAAGAGTATCATTGAATGTAATTTTCCTTCAATTTCAGAGATATCCAAACTATTTGCCAATGTGCAACTTGAAATGATGACGACCAATAGACTATGCTGGGCGCCAATCTTTGAGAGTACAGACAATTTGGCTATCGTGAAAATGGCAGACTTTGCTGACTGGAAGAAACTCGATGGAAAACATGGCAACGCCATGGTGGCCGACTTGCGCACTGCCGTGGAGGCTCTACATGGAAACTTGTTTTATCACGGACAAATCGATCGTTCAGCTATACTCATCGACAAAAGTGATGTGAGTGAGAAAGTTACATCACCATACCTATTTGTGCGTGCCTACCTATTTATGAGCTGCATACGTCTGCTGCCGTGCAATAGTGTTACATTTCGCATTTCTTTGTTACGGTAACTGAAGGATACCTATGGCCTTTGGATTTTTTGAGATAATTGACTCCTCTCCTTACCTCCATCATCCATATTCTGCTGGTCGATTTATTTGCTTAAATTTTTCGGAGATTCTGTCCGTCAAATTTCAGTGACAGTCAGGCAGCATTTCAAATTATGGCATCATATCGGCATGTATGTTTTAAATGGGATTATTATCCAAGTTTTAGATGGATTGCTACTTAGCAAGACACTCGTTTATCATCGAACAAAACGTGAAAATCCAAACATGGTGACAACGCAATCTCAGACAATCCCTCAAACTAATGTAGATCACGTAGAGATTATATATGATTTACCTGCTAGTACAATAAATTATCGTTTCAGGTACTGTGCGCCTCAGATGTGCAAGACTTACACTTTTTCTCATACTTTCCTCAATGAAACTTTCAGCCATTCTCTTACCAGATCAAGAATTAAATCAGGGATCAAAGTACAAAGTTTGGTTCTCAAGAAACAAATCACCTGACAGTTACCTGTATTTGAAATTCAATATGGCGGCCATTCCTGTGTTAACTCTGTGGGAAAATATGAAATTTTCGATTTTCGAAGAACTAAGCGAGTAAATTTTTTTTCTTACATCAAGAGCTTTAAAATGAGCTCCAACAAGTGGCATAGCAGAAAGTACCGAAAAAAATCGAGGGCTCGGATATCTGTCCCCGGGGTGCATTCCACCGCAACATCCTCTGAACTGTCATATTTCTATAATTTGTACCGGTTACTGTAAAATCTTCACTAGTAATTCGCCATATTTCAACATTTCGCCACTTTGGCTTGTCGCCTGATCTATGTATTTTCTCCATCCACGCGTACTGTGGTCTGAAGTTCCCCTTAATCCTGATTCAGAACAGGATCAGTGGACACTTCTTTACAATCTGATAGAACAGTGGTTGGTATAGCGCTGTTCACGGTTACAAGTTTGTTACTAAATATAGCTGTACGCGCGCGACATCGGACACGCAGCTTGAAATGCGGACAAATTTTATCAATGTTGCATACATGGCCGTTTTTGCAGCTTGTACTCTTGAGTCGTGAATATACCTTTCAGTATTCATTGTTACACTAGTAGTCGCCCACTAAGATGTGTTTTCGTCGTTTTTGCATGCGTAATTTTCAAAAGCGTAATCTAAAAATGCGGACAAATATTTATTTTTGCATATTAATGAGAGAACAGTGACGTAAACTGTGAACAGCCCTATTTGCACGACTTCTCCTGATTTGTTTGCATATTATTTTCGTTGATGTTACCGTGACAGATTAAGTATTGTCATAGGTTTGACAGTGCATATGCGTATTGTTCAGCATGCATTTTGACGTATAAAGCGCGAGTCGCCACTATCCCCAAAGTTAACAAGCAGAGGTAGAGGAAACATAGACATTGTCTGAACAAACGGGCAAGTTATGAACTTCCTTTTTTGTGTGGTCAAGAAAAACGTATGAAAAGTATAAACATTTAAATTAAAAACATAAATATAATATTTTAATTTAAAAGACTCATGTACTGAGAGTAAATTTAATAATAGAAGAACAAATGCCTATAGCACGCTGACCATTCATATTTTATCGCGGAAACATTGAAATCAGAGATATTATACCCAGAGAAACTTTAATTGATAAAAGAGGGAATAAGCTTATCCTTTTCTTATTACATACCTCGATGTGAGTGCAAATCAGTATATTGATGTGAATAGGAACATCCGGATAGTTAGTTACTCGGTCCAGTGAAACACTTCGACGTCGGCCGAGTAGACGCCTAACGCTAGTTGATGTAAAATATCCATGCGCGCACTGCTACTTTGACTTTCGTTGAAATCTGCAAGTCGATAATGGTAAAATATTTTGAGAATACCCTGCATGTAACTAAATGTCATATAGCGTTAACTTTGAAGAGGCATGTAATAAAAATATTATTGCCTGAATACATGGGTTTTGTTCCCTCGCAGCGGGAGACAATTCGCCCTCATGGAGTCGGGCAAATTTTCACCCGCTCTCGGGCACATAAACCCAAGTATCAAGGCAATAATGTATAATATTGACCGTTAAATGATAGACCTCAACTCTCAACGCTGTATTGAAATCTGTATAAAGTACAACGACAAATATCATAAACAATTCTGCGCAGTAGTATTTGTTGTAGTTGTTGTTGTTGTTGTTGTTGTTGTTGGTAATGTTGTTGTATTTTATTAGTGTCCTATGTGGACTTATTCACCATTTGAATAAATTACAATGAAGTGTTTTCTATTGCCTCATCCAGCCCGCTGGGATTATAAGACACGTTAATAATAGTGAATACCACATAGTGGTATTCACAAACATGTTTCAACATCTCGTCTACCACGTAGTATAACAAGGGGGAACGGATATGATTTTTGTCTCTAGTTTCGTAGTCACCAATGTGTACATATTGTCACAGGACCTTTGTGATCATGTAAATAGTTGCTAAAACTGCTCAAACAAATCAAATATCAGACAGTTGATGCCAAACATAAGGGTAACACTAACATAATCTGAGTGACATGCTATATATAACATTAATAATCATATATTCATTGCTAAAAACATGTAAAAAACATGTAAATAAAAACATGTAACATACCATTCGGAACACCAATCACATTTAGCTCACTCTGATTTGAGATCAAGCGTCTCAAATAGGTCTCCGTTCATTTAAATTAAATTTGAGAGAATTAAGAAAGCATCTTTTTTTTCATTTGCCTGCTAAGAGCAGTGGAGGCAGATATTAAACAATTTTTCCTCGCCCTGTTTCAGGATTTGCACCTTGGAACATTATTGATCGTAGGTGATGTCGGCAAGTTGAACACCATTGACAGTGGGGAACCAGAGATGGGTGGTTCTGGACGGCTATTTCTACACGATACACAGGAGAGTAAATTAGAGATGATCGAAGGCACACGTCCGAAGAATGTCGCCGACAATCAACACCCCGTACCGAGGGACCTCGAGATGTTGAAACATGTCTGTGAAGAAATAGCTCATAATGTTGAGAAGACAGACAAATATTCTGATGAATAATTATATGTAATTTCATTGGCATTGATAAGGGAGCCTTCAGTAATCACCGGGGGGGGGATGGGCCGGGGAGGGTCACTTTTTCTAACCAGCCGTATTTAATAAGCTTATCTTTGGGGAGGGTCATTTTAAACAAAATCTGATTTTACTAAAGATTCGATTGTCCATGTGATATATCCTGAATAGGAAATCACCGACGAAATACATTGATTCTTTTAAATACATACACACTTTGAACAGTTGAAACTGATGAAAGACATAATTAACATATGGGACAGGTGGCTAAGTGTATATCAATTATCAAACGTCTATAAATGCACCGATAATTGTAAAGAAATGTTCATAGTTTTGCCATAGACTACCATGTATAGTGAATCAACATTTCGGTGAAATGCTAAAATCAAATTTCTTGCACACACATGGACACGTAACCACCCTAATCTCATTAAGTACATTTATATCAATTATCATAGTCTATAAATGCACAGATATTGCTAGTTTTATATTTGAAAAAAAAATGTTCATAGGTTTATCATAGTCTACCGTGTATCAGCATTCAGCATTCTCGATGAAATACGAAAATCAAATTTCTTGTACACAAATGCACCTTTTACTTCCCACTTCAAGCAAAGTATATTTAAGTACATTATCAAACATATATAAAAGTACATTTACATATGTTATCAAACATATATAAATGTACAGATATAGCTTGTTTTGTTGGGGAAATTGTCAATAGTTTGCCTGATAGACTCCTTGTATTTGATATTTGATATTTTAGGGATGCAATATATCAGCCACATCTTGCCTTCTTATAGTTGTACAAAATATGGTGACCCTCCCTCAAATGCATAAAATATCATGTCCCTTCAAAAAATGCTTGCTTGATAAATTTCGATCCTCCCTTCCAAAACTCCAGCCCTACCCCCTTATTTCTGTCCCTAACTTACATAACAATTAAACCAATTGTTTTGTAAATGAGCTGATACTGTTTCAGTTATTCCTGGGGAGAATACTACAGTGGTTTGGGAATACTACAGTGGTCAGGTTTTAGAACGTTGGACAGAGGGGAGGGCCACATTTTAGACAGGGGGATAGGGCATGGTCACATTTTACTGTACAGTGTGAACTCCCCCGGACCATCCCTAGGCCCTGTAATTACTGAAGGCATCCTAAGAGTTGCAACGCTTCACAAGGTAAAGTTGTCGTCTTTAGACATTATTTTGCCAGTTTTGTATTATTTTTGATCGATATC
The DNA here is from genome assembly GCA_001465055.1 of Ptychodera flava. Classification (NCBI taxonomy): domain Eukaryota; kingdom Metazoa; phylum Hemichordata; class Enteropneusta; family Ptychoderidae; genus Ptychodera; species Ptychodera flava. The sequence goes on from LD343104.1 coordinate 23,210, forward strand.
AGCTTTGATAGTCACCTTGAAAGAATGGTCGGTGATACCTATCTATACCGCTGCGTACAGACACAAGCGATAAAAAGAAAGAAGGGATATAGGCTATACTCTAGTATCTACTACAAGTTTATGCTAATAAGACGACATTACGTAACAATAGGACAGGGGGAACTTGCAGTGTAAAAACTGGTGTAAAGCGATGTTATTTCTCGACGTTGGTCACATCCCATAAAGATATGGAGTTCCTTCTCGCTTTTAACGAGGTACTTGTTTTTATATTTAACACTAACAATGTCCTTCATTCCTAAAATACAAATGTCATCTACACTGATACTACCACATAGCAAGAATGCAAAAGTAAGACTGATTGTAGAAAAATCAACTCCAGTTCTCCTTACACAATTCTGTACGAAGCATTAAGTTGTGATCATGTTTCTGTCAACTGTATGTTCCATTCATTGATGTTTTAATTTTTTTTTAGATGTATCCAGGCTGTTTAGTTTAACTAGACGCTACATTTTACGCGAGAATGCGTTCATCACAAATATTTACACTTTCTAATTTCAACTACGGTGTTTTTATTGCATGTACAATGTATCATTTGCGTGTAGTCATACAGGACTTATATATAACACATGCAACGGTACTGCCGTCATGCCAAGCCTGGATGATAGAATTTGTCCGGCCTGATAAATAAAATGTGGTAAAGGTCATAAGCATATCAGTAAGCAAATATTTCAACCATTTGTCCCGCCCAACAAAATATTGCTGATAAAATATCAAATACCTGGCAATGTGATCAGATGTGATGTTAATATTTTGTACTTTCAGCAGGCTAGACAAAATCTATCGGCATTGTTTCTCATTATAATATTTTAAAGATCAACAGGATAGAAAACGGATGTCTAATAAATTGTTGTGAGCTGTTAAAACGTGTTAAATAAAGTACAAGTGATGTAGTGTTTTATGTCCTTATCCGCTAGGCAAGTCCTTTGCCACGGAAAGGTATCATTGTGAAATGAATGACAGTTGTACTATTGCAGACCCTGTTTTATTATTATTAATTACCAACCTACATATTAATATCATGGTGAAAATGACTGTTCGTTGAAAGTAATCTAATGCTATGATCATGTAAACGTTCTCATGTGATTTTTGACTAATATAACTTTTTTTTTACTTCTCCACCGTTCGCTGAGTACATTATGAACTGGGAAGGGTACATTATTGCTATTATTTTATAGTTTTGACGATGCCAGTGAATTAGTAGATGAAGAAAACATCCGGGGCCAAAATTCTGGATAATTGGATACATTATCAGTAATAATCTGAGGGCATTATATATGATGTCACAATTCTGTGCTGGTATTGACAAAAACTGCATACAATGAGGATATCAAGCTATAATATAATATAATGTGAAATTATGTACATGACTGTTTTATCTTCATGACTTTTTAAAAAAGAAATCTGCAAGTCATTTAAGATGGGGCACCGGTATCTTTTCCCTAGTGATATTAGCATAAAATTTGCATAATCTTGTTAGTAACGTGAGTTCAAAGTTCACGTGAAACGCGAGACTTACCTACTGCGCTTGCGTACACAGATGTAAACATAACCTTACTTGACCGAAAATTGTACAGGCCGGTAGTTGAAGATCGGTGTGTAACTTTTTGTCAAAAGTGAAATTTTCCACGAAATTTTGGAGAGATTTTGATACCAATGCCCCGAAAACCCAAAAGACAACGTGTGGCTGTCGCTGCCAGTCATTTACGTTGGAGTGAGCAGCACAAGATACCGGGATCGGGAGATGCCGACTTCAGGACTTTGACTTCCGCATCGGAAAGTGGTAAGTGTCGCCCGATGCTTCGCTTCTTTTCGTGTGAGGAAGTTCATTGTGTTGTCATTCTTCGG
>LD343104.1:34606-60710 GCA_001465055.1 Ptychodera flava
TCGCTGTACCTAGCCAACCCACGGCAAGCGTCTTACTCGAAAGTCATAAGTAAAGCCCAAAAACGGCCCATAGCAACCATATAAAAAGATACCGGTGCCCCATCTTAACGGTTTACTATTGGCAATATGGGGAAGGCACTCAAAATGTGACGTATCGTTTTGCTATGTCGGGAACTTCCTAAGCGGGAAATTATGAATATTAAACATATGCTCCTCTTCAACACTTTGAACATTTTTCATGTTATAGAGTTCCTGAAGGCCCCAGCACGGCATGCAGACTACAGTGAAGTTCACACAGTCAACAGAGTTTTACGCTCTTGCCAGCTTTTTATTGATGGATCTTCATGCATTATTATATTCCCATGAGTACGTCTCATACATATATGTGTCGTACCGTCTTTGGCAATAGGTGGCCCGGGGTTGGAATTCGACAGGGTTTTTTTTTACTTCTTTTAGCATTGCGACATTAACTCGGGATACTTTTTTCACGATGTCGTTTTGTATTCATGATTAATTCCCTACTTGTTGAACAAGGATTACATTTCTGAAATATACCGAAATAGCTAAGTGCCCTTGATAGGGTCGACTGTAATGTGCTGAATGGCTTTGTCCTTGGATTTTTGTTTTTTTTTCTTGGCTTGATCAACTAAATCGACCAGTGACTTCATGAGGAGGCATCGATCGGCGAAAGTGGGGGGGGGGGGCGTTACGATGTTTTTCGCAAGCTATGATAAAGGAGTAATATTATTGAATAGCTCAAGTTTTCACATAACAACTTCATATCAGTTGTCACAAAATATCAAGTGCTAAACACGCGACGTACGGGCAAACAATCAAGTCGTCAACAATATCGCTGCTTGAGATGTGACTGTATTGTGCTGTCATCATTGGATGAAAGTACGCCCGTCGTTTGTAAGTGAGACTAATCCTGCTTTATATTTGCCTGACCTCATTACATATTTAATTCTGACTCAAACTTTTACAAATCTTTTCTTATCAATCACTTGTGGGGGTTCAATTTAAAGCTGTTGGTGTAAGAAAACTTTTCGCTTCCTTAGTTTTTCAAAATTCCAAAATTTTATTTTTCTCCGTAGAATTAACACAGGGATGACGGCCATTTTGAATTTTAAATATCGGTAAATCTTGGTTTATTTGTTTCTTTAGTAGGAAAATTTGCACGGCGACCGAAAGACGGCGAGTGCTCGGTATAGCGATCACATATTGATGTGTGTGTGTGGGTTGTGTGTGTTGAGGGTGCACTGAGTAGAGTATTCCCACTGAAGGGACTATAAATTGAAAGAACGTTGTTGGGGACAGGGTTTTGCCTTTGTAAAAATTATCTGTGTACAGCAGACTCGAAGCGATACGTTAGTAATCAGGTCTAGGTATAGCAGATATAGGGATATGTTTACGGCTGTTTGCGCCATATGCTTCATTACTTGATCAATCGTCAATACATGCAAATTTCTGTACTCTCTCTCTCTCTCTCTCTCTCTCTCTCTCTCTCTCTCTCTCTCTCTCTCTCTCTACATATATATATATATCACTAAATATATATAATTATATATATATAATTTTATATATAATTTTATATATACATATATATATATACACACACACACACACACACACACACACACACACACACACACACACACACACACACTGGAAACCCTGACAACAAACATATGTGTGTTGCGGTGTAGTGTAGCTTTATCAAGTACGGAAATCTTCATATAAATTACCTGAATTACGGCCACCAAACTTTGCGCAACATCTCAGCATGTGTAATCTGTACGTACATACCTATCTTAACAATGGCACTAAATGTCATTTTATTGATGTAAGGTCCTACAATTTTATAAAGAATCGACATATCGAATCTAAACAGTTAACGTCAAAGGTAAGTAAGTTTCTGCTACATCAGGTCAGGAGTCAAGTGCCAATATGTCCAGGTGCAGCCAACGAACTATGCACTTTTGAAAGGGTCCTTACTATGATAAGATATATTGTACATGACAAGTAATGTGAACTGACTAATTTTAAGTCAAGAGGGTAATTAATTAGCTGTTCATAATTTGCCCTCCCACTGAAAATTTTTCGACTTACCCTGCCGCACTCAAACTTCATTTTTTCCCGATCCCACATATTTTTGCCTGTTTTCCCTCCCCACTGTGAATGTTTGGAGCTCCCCTGCCCTGTGGCGAAAAAAAATTGCTGATTTCCCATGCCATGGAAATTATTCCCCTCAAAATTTTGTCATTCCATTTCCCCTGCAGACATGAAGCTACCCTACCCTGTGATGAAAAAAAAACTGTCGATTTTCCCCTGCCCTGAGAAAAAATTTCCCCTGAAAATTAACATTCTCATGCAGACACATACTGCAGTGGCCTTGTATTTGGTTTCCATCTCGCAGTACATAGAGTGAGATGTGGGGTCAATAGATAGGCTAAGCAGTCTTGGTAACCTTTGAAAGGTATAAGTACTTGCACTGTGTCCCCATCCCCGGAAACACCATTGCTGAAATTCCCCTGTCCCCGTTTTAAAAGTAGCTTCCCCTCTCTTCGTTTTCGCCAAGCCCTGTCCCCAAGACAGTCAACCAATATCTGCCCTGCCCGACAAAAAAACTAAAATTTGCTCCCCTGCCACCTAAAAATATGTCCCCTGCCCTAGCAAAATTAAAATTTCCCCTGCCCTCAAAATTGCTTCCGGAATAGCTTTTTCGATGAATAGCTCCGTTAGCAGCACCTGATATGTCCTCAGTGATTGCTGACTTAGATATTGCCGTTGGTGGCGCATTTGTATGCGCGGATAACCGCGAAGTAGAAAGTGCTGTATTGTGTGGGTTGGTCATGTGCTAGGTTTGAAACGAAAACAAAGTGAAATATATGGATCATCGGCTTCTGGTCTAAGTGGCATCTTTTGATTTTTATCAGATATTTTGCACTTAATAAACTGAAATTCCTTGTTCTCTTTCTAAATGTTAGAAGCTATTCTATTACGTAAATTCGATTATTTCCTGCACACGCAGGTTCCAGCTTATAGTCAGTGATACCGTGACTACAACTTGCCCCACGGATGTAAATATTGAGTTTTTGACAATATAACGTCACTGACTTACCACACATAAAGGTTGTAATTGTGTTGACAAAGCTATTTTGATAGGGAGCCTGAAAAGAATACCAAAAAAGTATGAAAAATAACCGAAAAATGCGGTTATTGCAGGTTTAGTCTACACAAGCTTGGGGCGGGGAAGGTTTGCTTGGTTTTAATTATGGTGAAGGGGCATTTTTCCTCGGCCCTGATAAAGGCTGCATGTCAGTGAGAAACTACAATTGACACATCAAACTCAGTTTTGAGAGTCAATATTTTACACATCCCATGTGGTAACACAATCAGTTCCTTTGTTTCTAAGGCTATTGTAATGAATATGATCTGAAAATGGTTGTAAACTATATTGTTTATCATAATTCAGGACTGGGACCGGGAAGACTAACAGACACGAACATGTAAAATTATAGGGCCTACTGAACTTTACGTAAGAGCTAATACTGTCATTTAAAGGTATTATATGTTTTAATTTGGTGTATAAAGAGATGCTGTTACTGAAATCTGGGATCTTACGTCAGTTTGCAATCGGAGATAAATTTAGATAGAGCGTGTAGCTAGCACGTCAGGGAGGGCCTCTATCGTCCAACAAAACTTAAGTTTCCTTTCTTATCGTATTTGCAGGGCTGTTCCACTCATATGCGATCTTATTTTTCCAGTAATGATATACTGTATTCCTAAATTCTTATCATGAAGTGGGGTATCTTCATTCCTGCTATAGATTTTGACGTAGGTAACATCGAAACAATGAAACCCTTATGTTGCGCAGGTAAATTCAGAACTTGGCACGGGTCCAGGGTATATTAATTTAAAGGATCAAATGCGGAATATTTAGACAGTACTACATACGAACCAGGTACAGCATCTAATTCTTGTGACATTATTAGATTTTGAGTTGAGTAAAACTATCATGCGAATATTAGGCCTGTATATATCTACTGTGTGTATTCCATGGGGTAACATTATGGAAAGGCTTTGTGACTTTTGACAGAGGAATGTTCATAAATATGGAGTTTTGACCTTTGCTTTAACTGCACAAAATTTTGACCACAATTACGCACTTTTGGCGCTTCATTTGATAGAAAATGTAAAGTTTTGATTCCGGTGTTTTGGGGTAAAAATGAAGACAGTTGACCGCCCGATTCAGCCGAATTAAAATTGTAAATTCAAAATTGTAGAGTTTGTGCTTCGTAGTTTGAAAACGGCAACGCCAGTACTCAAACGAGGGTTTAAACCCTGAGCGCGGCAGTCCAAGCAGATTCTACGTGGGCGGCAAACTTGCTGGTTTTAAGAAATTGTGTTAGGTGAGTTTTCCATATAATTTAGATATGCCATTTTAAGACAGTTAGAACAAAGATAAATTTGGTGAGGGTCGAAAATAATAGCGATTATTTGCAATTGGAAAATGTACCCTCCCACCAGTCCCTTCAACTAGTATTCCTCTGCCCCAACCACTTGAAGTAACCCCTACACCTGCATCTACTATACCACTACACAATCTTCTTATTGTCCTCTTGGGATAGGGGTCGGGGATAGGGAGTCATTTTGTCCTCTTTTTGCACATTGATTTGCCATATTATGACATGCGTTTGCCTTCATCCGCTGTCCACCAGCTCATGAAACATTTTCCCGTCCGTTATACGAAAGGGGAATTGTCCGCCTGCCAAGGAATCGCGTCCAAACAACTTTATATTCGTGGGACAGATACTCGGACTCTCGCAACTTTTCATTTCCTTTCTTGTCTACCGCTTGTTGGGATCCGATTTTTGGAGCTCTTGCATTAAGTAAGTGAAATGTTCACCGTCAATAGTCTTTCGAAAAAAAAAAAAAATTCCGATGGACTTAACGTAGAGATTGTGACAAAATTGAATTTCGAATATCGGTAAGCTTACCGGCCTAAATTTTAGGCGAGTTTCCCTCCAGTAATAAAATTCAGTTTGCACGGGATCCCTGATATTTAGGGCCTAATCTTAATTGCTTTGTTCAGAGCCAGGTCAATAGTTTCGTTGCCCGAGGAAAGTTTGAGCAAAAGTTTAGTCTTAAGGGGCCTGTAATGCTAACTTTTGATGATTTTTTTCACTAGTTTGTTTTATATTGTCGACCATAATTTCTTCTTCTACTCCCCAAAGCATGTTGATAGGTCTATCACGGTGTTCAGCTTGTCAACTCAGTCTTGTACATGTGTAAACTGCGTTGTTATTGTTGAAAAGTGAATTCTGGTCCTGGCTAGAATTCAAATGTAAACAGTAACAGTGCATTCTACACGTAGACACATATGTTGAAAGGCTATATTAGTGGATGTTTCAACATTCTTTTTGGAGTAGAATAAGAACTTGGAATTGACATAAACTTACAAAATAAAAGTAATGAAAAAATCATCAAGAGTTAGCATTACTAGCCCTTTAAATTTCGAGGCGCATACTTGTATGTTGCATCTGTTATTATGTAAAATACCAATCAGCAAAAGCATTTAGAAGAGTTTCATCCTATGCATACAGTATATTGATGTTGACCTAATTTCAAGGTAGCAAATAACCGGGACTGTGCTGCGTGTGTTTGAGTAAGGTAGCAGGTGGGCGGACGTGGAGTTTATAAGGTATCCCTAAGAGATTGAAGTTTTACAATATGTTAGCTCTCTTTCTAGTGTTCGATAAAGAAAATACCCCTTAAATAGAAATACCTATTAGAATCTCATTATTTAACAGCACTAGTTTTATTGACATTCTCTTCCTCGCATTTATGATATGCTCACGACTAGTAAGAATTTGGTTTTTAGAATATATATTTACCTAGGTGGTCCTTATAGTATTCAACATGGCGGACGAAGGAGAGAGCCTAGAGTCGTGGCTCAGTGAGTATCAATTTTTCATGTATTTATTTCATCTGTAAAAGCGCAGACAATAAGCTAAATTTTTACGAAGTGTGAAGTCACATTTTAGAGAGTTGATTCGGATATTCATGTTGCTGTAAACATAAATATCACTGGTATGCTTGATAATACCACGTAACGTTGACGTCGGCATGAAGGGAGATTCAGGGCAGTGCGATGCCACTCTCAGTCTCGCGATGATTCGCACACCGGGATCTTTTCCGGGTTGGTCACAATCGAATCGTGTCTACCTGACTGGGCTACTTCTGCACGGTCTGCACTTAAGTTAACGTTTGAGTATACAATATATATCTCAAAGTCTGACGAATTACCAGTCGCTTTCAAGGAGTAAACGGGTGGGCGTTTACGTCGCGTCGCTCACTTTCGTTGGCAAATTTTACACATCATGATCAGATATATGACATACATACCTTGTGCGTGTCACGAGGGCTGCATAGTATAGAGTGTGCCACGCTTTTGCCAGTACCCAAAAATCTCTGCTTAAAAAAAACGTAAACGTAAAGGTATCAGCGGTCTCGCTACTTATACTAATACTATCACCAAGTAAAAACTGAAATTTAAGTGACCTCACGTTGCAAAATTCATCTTCATGGTTACCTCCTCAATACGCAATATTAAGATGGAATTGAATTTGAAATAATTACAGAGATGGAATTTGAAATAATTACAGTCTTTGCATGCTAATTAATATCTGTGAACTGGACGTCGTCTGCATGTAGGCACGCGGGCAGGATCTCTTCACAAAGGCCGAAATTGTTATTGTTATAGCGTACATGAGTGGATGAGTCATGACACCCAATGGAATGGTACAATGAATAAGATTAATTGTATCAGCATTACACACCTTTGCCTGGGACCAGCTGTTTTCATATACAGCAGTCCATCCAATTCCTTTCCATCATCATGTTATGATTTCGCCTTTTTGATGTTTGTTTTTGCTCCAATTTCTGTTATTCTGATCCCCGATATTACAAATTTTAACTCTCCCCAGTGATTTAATTTCATTAGTAGGTTATTGATGTCTGTAGCAAAATCTGATCTCTATGACTGTGTAGGGGGAAACTAGGGTGAGAGGTAAACACTTTTTTTCTTGTGTCAATATCCTTTCATTTTTTTTACTCGTAAAAGCTTGAAAAAGTTAATACATCAGAAAAAGATCAGTGCTCTACACAATGCACAAAATGTAAATCTGTAGGATTACATGTATACACTGTATAGTACGGAATAGTGAAGATGTCTTCTTCATCTTGCTGTGTTACTATCACCGCTGCATGTAAACATTCAAGTCTTCTTGTTTTCATATCTGCAGATAGTTTCTTCCATGCAAATAAAGGAGAGGAAAATAGAACACCATCTGACTGCATATTTCCGTAGAGAAATAGCATGAAAGACAAAACACTTTTACCGTAATCTGCCCTATATTGAATTCACTTTAATCCACAATATGATGGAAGATGTAGCAGGGTGCATAATTTTGATCATTTATTGCTGTCCACAGACAAAGCCACCAATCCTTCCAACAGAGAGGATGATTGGGAATATATCATGGGATTTTGTGACCAGGTCAACAAGGAATTAGAAGGGTGAGTGTTAAATCGATAAAGAATTCCATGAGTGATATTTTTCTTTGATTCCTCAATCATTTATTTTGATTATTCATTTATAAAGGAAATTCCTAATTCAAGCCCAGTTATCTTAATTTTCTCACTGTTACAGTATTTTTTTATCAAAAGTAGATGCTTTTGTATCATTGTAAATATATATTTGCTGTCAATTTTGCCATAAATCAGATAAGGTCACAGATGTCTATATTAAAGGGCAGTGTTTTCTTTCATTTTCTCTCACAAGGGGGAGAATGTTACCCTCTGCTTTACAATTTTAGCAGAATTCGGTTTGGATTTAGGGAGAGTATAATAAATTATGCAAATTTAAGTCATGCAAATGAAGGTTTTGTTCAAGGTATTCACAAATTAAGGTCATAGCAGTGATCAAGTATAAAAGAGAGTCTTTCAGCTTTATCACATCCTTCTTCAGATAGGAAGCTTGTACCACTTTACTGTGGCTACATATAGTGGATTACATCAACTGTTCATGTATGATGTTACATCATAGACAGTAATCATGATGTGGAACGGTACTATAAATACTCTGTGTATATCATAATTGCACACCTAATTGTAGAAGGGTGACATGTTGAGCATTTGTGATTATTTGAAGGGGGATTCCTGCAATTCTGCTGTGCGTCCTCGATAAAACACTGAAGTTGTGTTTATGTAAGCAAGTCTTTCAGCCCATCCATATCTAAATGATGTATGATGTAGCTATATTTGAAAATTGATTCAATTCAGCCCTGAGGCTGTGAGAAAGTGGTTCAAAATATTACGGACATAGTTTTTCAAAACAAGCTGGAGTGACAGTTATAGCTACATTCCCTATCAGATTCTTTGACAATGTATATTGCATTCTTCCTGGGATAAGAGAGAGGAGCCTTGTCACAGTGTGTATTCACCATAGTCCAGAGGTTTTCCATTTACAAGATCACCTTGTAATATATCTACTTCATGAAGAATAGCCATTTCTGAGGAGAATGCCTTAATGCGTATGCTATAACTGATATCACTGTAATAGATGTAACAGACTCAATTCAACATCTGCTGTTCTCGGAAAAAGCATCCAGCAGGCTGTAAAATCAATAATAAAAGTAACAATCACATTAAATCCTCTTTCTCCCAAATTGCATTTATTTCTATGGTTTGTCTATGGAGCCTGATAGAAAGAGGATTAAGGTAGTGTGCGCCTCGAAAGTGAAAGCTGTAAACCTTTGCTCAAACTTTCCTAAATGAAACTTTCAACCATTCTCTTACCAAATCAACAATAAAATTGGGGGTCACCCTGCAAAGTTTGGAACTAGTGCAATATTTGAAATTCAAAATGGCTGCCATCCCTGTGTTAACTTTAGGGGGAAAAAATTATTTTTAGATTTTTGAAAAACTAAGACCCTAAAAGCTTTTATTTCTCCAAGAGCTTTTAATTATTATACAAGTGATAGGTCAGAGAAGAATTGTGGGAATTTGAGAGTCCAAATATCTGTCCCTGAGGTGCGTCCTACCTTAAGCAGTTCGTTACCACTCTAAATTTGGAGGGTAGTTTGCGCAATCGCAGATTGGATGACCTCGGTGAACTTTGATATGCGCATGCATATTCAATCCCAGAATGCATCAAACAGATTACAGTGGGAATCTATGTACGTACGTGTTGCCTACGTTATCTGACGCGGAAATGGACGATGACCGGCCTCAGTGCAGCCGGGTAACGAATTACAGTCAACTCGCACCTTTCCCAAGCCGCCCAGAACCAACTTGCCCAATTCCAACTCGTCCGATACCAAGTCGCCTGATTCCAACTCGCCCGATGCCAAGTTGCTCGTTGTTTGCACAGTTGCGAGTGGAGCGATACGTACCGGCCGCCGCGTACTATGCATAGAATAATTATTCTATGCATAGTACGCGGCGGCCAGTATGTATCACTCCACTCGCAACTGTGGTTGTTTGAGATGTAGTTGTAGATTCCATGTACGCAAACCCGATGGCCCGAGGCCAGCTAGCTCTGCAGCTCTGCCCATGTGGTGGGAGGCCGTATAACGCCGGTAACACACAGCCCTGCCAGCTATTTTCATGCCGAGCCAGTAACTCGTAAAAGACGGTCCTACTGTTCCTAAAGACATGAGCCAGTAACTGCAGTAACTTTCCCTATACGTAAAGAAACCAAACGAAATTTATTCTTTCAAGAGATTTGCAAAACATGAAATTCGCAAATAAAAACTGTTCCGCGTTGGCACATATTTCAAGCCCTAGCCGCACCTATGGTTCTCAATGTTAGAAATATTTGTTGTAGGCTGTTTTAAGAAATAAAACTTTTTTTTTTACGTACCAAGTACTCATAAAACTTGCAAAATAGTATCGGGCGAGTTGGAATCGGACGAGTTGGAATCGGGTAAATAGGTTGTTTACACACCAATTTCAAGCTGATTTAGACCTCAATGTTCGCTTTGCCGTACATTTTCGTCCGTGTTCATAACTGAGTGCCCAATTGGTAAATTCCCGGGGACAATTCATTGGTATTATCACTGTATGTACTATAAATGATGAAGTTTCGGAATGCGAATTAAGTTGAACTTAAAGGCGACGTGCAAAGTAACTGATTTCACTCCGTGCCCAATGTGTCTAGGTCGGTTCTGAATGTGTGACATACACGTGTTTGACTAACACAGTAACAGCAGTGTATCTGTATTAAAACCTGTATCTCGAGCATGCTGAAGCTTAACATATTTACGATGTGGTTTAACTTTATAAGGGACAGTGGAAAGTACGAAGTAAATATCAACCCCTACCCACGTACTACCCTAGTGTGGGGTATTTGGAAATAATCTTATGAATTTGATAAATGCCTCAACCCCGGGAAAGACAACTTGGAAACATTCAGTCAATAAACATAGTTCTAAAAATCTGCACTTCCAAAGTCTTTGAACCATCCACATGGCCACAGTTCGGCGATCATTAATTTCGCTGGCTTGACCAGGCTAAACGAATACAATTTGGAAGGGTAACCGATTTTCAAAAATGTCCCCCAACGTCCCCCATCAACGTAGCTCAATGAAACTGCCATCCTTTGTTCATCTATACTTATCGATTGAATAACTTGAATGATATTGCTCACAAACACATAAGTACGCGAAAATGGGACATTTTTGAACTGCAGGTGCTTGACCTGTCACTGCCGATACTGAAAACATTGAGGTCTCGATCGCACTACGTCAAACAGAAAGCTCGAAAAGTTGGCAAATTACGACTTATCATGCTCTCTTGCTGCCATGATGTTGTAGTGAGGTTAGTCACGAGGTTAACCACGACCGAATTTTTCCTAACTTGGCCTTGCATAGCGTTAAAACAAAGGCCGAAATTAGCCGATGTCAAAATCAAAACACGAAGACTTCGAAGTCAGTGACATAATCGAGTTGAGATCTGGGCATGCGCAGTTGTTCGAAAACGACCCTCCGAATTTAGAGTGGTAACGAACTGTTAAGAGTACAAGCTCTGTTCATCATCTATGGATGGTAGTGACTGCCTAAATTCTTCCAAGTGGTTACAGAACATCACTCGGTGGAAATTTTATTTGTTAATAACATGGCTGGTGAAAAAAAAAATCAACATATTTAGATAGGCTGTGTTAAATAATCAAATCACGCCACCTTATGATTGAAAGTTTATGACTTTAATCAGGACCTTCACCTTGGACAAGCTCTGACTTGAAACTACCAGTTAGTGAAAGCTACGTGATTAGTATGAAAATCAAAATAATTTTCTATAATGCTGATGATCTTCCACTTTGAAATAAAAATGAAAAAATTTACCCTTCAGCTTTTACGCATGATTACTTCAGTAAGCAGGCAGTTTTTAAGAAAACTGGACAGGCATATCCTGGACTGAACATTGGCTAAATATGTGACTCATCTGCTATTACTATCAATGCATGAAGTCATGATTAACATTTCTTGTGTATGAGTGTTGCCAGTTCAGCTGGCATTTTGACATTTTTAGTCATGCTGATCTCTGCTTTCAAACACAGTTGCTCTGTTAGTAATCTTATTCAGTGTTTCTACCGAGTTTTGAAATATCCTCACCGTTTGGTTGGAAGGGATCTACATTTATAAATAACCAACCACAACTTTCATTAGCCACACCTGACATCCATAGTAATTGCTTCGTGAAAAGTTAAAAACAGTATCTCACAATTAGGATTACGTTAAAACTTCCAAATTCTACCAAATAACATAATTGAAAACATATGTGTATTGTCTCTCTTGCCTTCACATGCACCAACAGGATGTTTTGTGTTGATCCTTGTATCCAGATGTGCCTTGCTAACTTTGCTAACCTAAAATCCCATCTTACTATAAAATGCAGTGTTTCAGTCACACAAAATTTTGCAGGGGCCTGGTAGAACTACTGTACCAGTAGTGCTGAGTGTGGTCACTGCTGAAGATCAGTTAATTCCATAGGTCTTTTAATAAGTGATTTCACAGGGGTATTAGGGTTTATGTTAAATCCCCATCGTGTAAATTGTTCCGTCTCAAGAAAGATGGAGCATTACTTTGTGGATTCTTACAATATACAGTAGAATCCATGTTGGATTCTTGTACTATAAGTAGAATCCATGAGAGTATCCATCGTCATCCAGCACTGGGAATCCACCTTAGAATACTTAACTGATTCCCTCACGATTCAAAAGCGTTAGTAGAATCCAAAATGTAATTCAGCATAATTCTTTGTGGATTCAGCTCTTCCAGTATTTTTGCTAATGAAGATTTGGGAAGATAGGTAAATGGTTTGGGAATTTCTGTAACATATTGTTGTCCTCCATTATATTACCATGCCCTGCCCGTCGCATTGTGATTGGTCGAGCTGAACCACGTGACTAACCACAAATACACAGTAATGGTTTGTTTACATGCCCGTGAATATGAATAATAAGATTAACAACTCAAAGTATCGTAACTTTACAGCTCAAACGTAAATTGTAATCAATCACAAAATAAAATGGAGCACTTGTAGGTTAAGTTGAGATACTTTTTTCTGAAAACATCTCCGGATTTGCCAATTTTTTACAGCTTGCATGACAGTGCGTCGCGTATTGCTCAGTTTCTGGGGCCCAGTTGTCGTTCACTCCTGAAATTTTCGGAAATTTTGACTGTTCTCTTGGGTTCGCTGATAATATAATGGAAATAACAGACTCCGCTCTGACCATTAACCTTTATTTAAGGGCATGGGCTCAAGGAAAGCCAAATTAACAAGGTCGGCAAGCCTCGCCCGTTAATTTTTGGCTTTCCTCTCGCCCTTGCCCACAAATGAACGTTAATGGTCAGCGCGTCGCCCGTTATTTCTATAATATGATTGCATTGATATACCAAGAGCTACCCTGGTAACATCGAACCTGGGTTAAAGTTTACAGGAGTAGCAGCCTCAACAAAAACACTGAATCCACAGTGTAGGTCTGTTAAAATAATGGGCCACTGTGGGAACAAAGAATCCAGAACATTTGGCAAGAATGGTATTAAATCTGTCTCAGTCTGAAGCTGATCAGAAAAACCAAAGATAAATTTCAAAGAAGATTAATGTAGAAAGTCCAAAGTTTAATTTGGAATGCCTACACAACCCACTATGTAAGTCTTACTCGATTTGATCACAGAGGGCACATCAACATGAACAGAATAACTGCATAGCAGATGAGAAGTTGTAATAAAGTCAGCATTATTGCACAAACATCGTATAACTTAACAAATAAAGTACATCAAACACTGGGGTCATTGAAATCTCTTTCACTCGTCCAGGCCTCAGATAAGCACCAAACTGATCGCACACAAGATCCAGTCACCACAAGAGAAGGAAGCCCTGCAAGCGCTTACTGTCTTGGAAGCATGTGTGAAAAACTGCGGCAGAAGGTTTCATCAAGAAATTGGTAAATTCAGATTTCTCAATGAATTGATCAAGTTAGTTTCTCCAAAGGTAAGTACATAGTATACACAAAAAACTGAATGTCGCCTGCCCATTAGAATATGAAAAAACAAAGTAGTGCAAGCTCTATGTTTGTAACCAACAGAATCTAATTCTGATGTCCCTATGAGAAGACATAAATCTGAGACAAAGAGTAGTCTTTTTACGTAGCAACACGATGTGTGCATTGTGCATTTGACCTTTTCAAGTCTGAGATGGTCAAGCTATGGAACAAACTACTTTATCTTTGACTCACCTAGCAATTATCTTTACTATCTGTAAAAGTTCTTTTTCAGTACATGATAATATTGACTGTATTCAAAATAAACTTTGTTATTATTGTTATAATAATACCAAAATAGCCCTTACTCACCAAATTAGTTTGATGATCCATGAAACCTTTTCTTTTGAAATTAAGGTTTGACCCCAACTATTCTTATCTTCAAATAAATGGATAGATCTCTCTTAAAACAGTTGAAGTAACAAAGCTTGTGAAGAGAGTATAACCTGAACTGCAAGGGAAAATAAATTTTATCGCTATGATGGTATTATCTGCAACAATATGAAACATTGAAGTTCAAAATAACTATCAATAGTGAATGTAATTTGGGTTTTACTGAAAGAACTTTCCATATTCACAGTCTTTGACAAGATTACTTATCGAATGAAACATAACTTTTGGTAGATTGTTCACTCTGTTCATCAATAGTTCATCAAAAATAGAGCAAACACTCACCTCCATTCACTTTTGTAGCTTTGAACTTGACCCCTGTGGATGAAAGAATGACACAGTGATCTAAACTCAATTTTAACCACATAACTGCCTGTTTCTTTCCCCCTGCGCTGTAACCCACTGCAGTACTTAGGTGACAAAACAACAGAAAAAGTGAAAACCAAAGTGATAGAGTTAATCTACAGTTGGCATATTGGATTGCCGCATGAGTCAAAGATAAGTGATGCGTATCAAATGTTGAAGAAACAAGGTAAGTGCTGCTTTCTGATGTATCATCTGATATAGTTAGTTTTACCAAGAGAACTTTTAGAGAAAAACTTTTTTCATTTTTTCATATATTTTATTTTTGATATGAAAAGTTGTTTTTTGATGACTCAAAACATGCTGAAATACTGGTCAGCTGTGCACAATCTCAACTCTACTTTCAGCCAGCGAAGATAAAACATTCAGTGAGACGTTTTAGAGTCTCCACCACAAAATCAAGATCAGTGTACACATGTAGACTGTTACTCATGCAAGCTTTTTAAAAAATATCTTGATTGGCAGTGCCTTTCATGAAGTCAAGGATAACAGCTTTCACTTACATGGTAACAATGTTGATTTGTGACAGGAATCAAAGTTACAATGGCTGGCCGTAGTTCATTTTGTCTTGAGGTCACAAACAAAATCATCTCTTTGCATTCAGCAAAGAGATAATTTATACTCTTTTGAAATTATGCATTGATATCATTTTGTACCCTGAGTGACTCTATGCTAGTATTCCATGTTTGTTTTTGATATCACAAAAATGTCAAGAAAGAGTCACTTTGTCTCTTTAATCCCCTTGTGGCCAAATAAAATATTGTAGAAATCCTAAACTGTGTCAAAAGAGACGCCTCCAAAAATATTACATCTTCAAACAACTGAATTACAAGTACTTTGAATGTGATTTTTCAAATGTACACACAGATGTTAAGGATGCTAATAAGCATTGATGTATGACATTTTAATTTTACCAGAATTGGAAAGTAGTGTGAACTGCAATTGCTCTAGAAATCTAGCATACTAACAGGTCAATTCCACATTCAGTTTGGGCACTGTGATTCCTGGGAACAATGGTTGATGATAAGGGCAGCATGACAACTCTTGTTTATGTGCTCCGATCATCAGCATAGTAATTGTGCATACATGTATGCATGTAAGGTACATGGCTATCTATAAGTATGCAAATGAAAGTCAAATATATACATGTATCATTCCAACCTTTGAAAAACTAAGTTATTTTAATCAAAGTGCTAGGTCGTCTTTCATGCACAGTGTCAGGCAATTGGAAAAGTGAAAATGTACTTACACTTCCCCTAAAGCAAAACTGTGTGAAAATGAACATTCAAGGTAGTATATGCCTGGAAAGTGAATGACTTAAACTTTTACTCAAACTTCCCAAGTGAAACTTTCAGTCATACTCTCACCAAATGAAGAATAAAAATCAGGGATTACCATCCAAATTTTGATCCCAGAGAAACAAATTACCTGACACTTGCCGATATGTAAAATTTAAAATGCCGTCATCCCTGTGGTAACTTTATAGGGAAAAATAACATTTTCAATATAGGAAAAACTAAGGCGGTGAAGATGTTTCTTACTGCAAGAGCTTTAAAACTAGTGCCCACAAGTGGTAGATCAGAAAAGAATTGTAAAAGTTTGAGAGTTCCATCTGTCTGTCCACAAGGAGCATTCTACCTTAAGAGACTGTATAGATATGAAAAGTGTGTGCAGAGTCACAGTGTCTCCCTTTTTACTGTATTCTGTTCCATCAACATTGCTAAACTTGCAGTTTTTTTGTTTTACATTTTGTCTTCACAGGTATAGTAACCAAAGATCCAACATACATAGACGAAAGTTATGAACCGCCGCCACCTCCGCGACCTAAAAACGCACTGTTTGAAGACGATGACAAGGCCAAGGTAATCTACTCAATGCCATGACTTCTTTCTCTCACACTCTTGCAAAAGTAAATGTAATCTCTTGACTCTCTGAGTCCATTAACATCTAACATACATTGCCACACTATTGGGTAAACTTGGTAGCAATGCACAACCTATTGCTCAAGATTGGTAGAAATAACGGGTTGATGTAGCTTGCGTTTGTACTAATACCCATATATAAGAGAAGTTGGATTTCATTTCTTACCCTAACATGTAGGTTGTAGATATTTCTAAATTCTAACATGAAATATTTCACTGGCAGAGGTCAGGTGCAATTTGTTAATAAATTCTCTCATTCTTTCTTTCTTTGTTAAATTGTTAATTATTTATTTATTTGTTTGTTTGTTTGTTTATTTACTTATCTACTCATTGCTTATGTTTCCTTTCTTTCTTTATTTAATCAGTTCATTCAGTTCATATACCTGTGCTGGTTTATTGATGTATTTTGATTCATTTTTATCAATATTTTCTTTGGCAACTCACATAACGGTTTCGTTGTGGGGCAGTCTAATTTGATAAGGTTCCTACGATAGATAAATGGCATGAGAAACAGAGAGAAATTTAAGAATAGAAAATCTAAGTTTTAGCATTGTTGCAAGTTTTGTAAAACTATCAAGGGATACATCATGGTAAAATTCAGTAAAAAACGTAACATTTCAAAGATTTAAGCATGCTATTTGTATTACCTAAATCCCTAATCCTTGAAAAATTCACCACTTCAGCATGCCAGATGCCATCATGTGCAGATATTCTCAATGCTCAGAAGGAAGTATAGACATAATGAATTCTTGGTGAACTTTTCAAGCTTGTTGCTAGATTTTTGTCAGGTAATTTCAACATGATCAAGTTTTCCCTCTGGTCTCCAAGCTGAATTATCCCCTTTACTAACATATTAACTGTACTCTGTAAAACTTTACACTGACCGACATTTTACTCAATATTGTCAAGTGAATCAGCCAGATTTGAGATATGGAGAGGCTGAAATAAGGAAAGATTTTTCGGTGTATTTGTATTCTCAGAGGGAATACTGAGAGTGATGGCTAAATGTGGCTAAATTATAAAAATACATAAATATAAAATATTCTTCACTGGAAAGAAGTCATTTGCATGTGTTTTTTCTGCACATCTGTGCTCCTGACATTAAAATCTGTTTTGACTATGTTCTGTTGCTACTGGAGTGGCCTGTATGAATTCCTCTGCAGTATCTGACCGTTGATTTCTCAAACATTTCTCGTATCATCCATGGTAACACTATCCAAACAGGAAAAACTGAAGGTAATCGTCGATACACTTATGAGTTGGCTGGGAAATGGAACAGTCTATTTTAAAGAGGTGAATATGAGGGAACAATATGTCACATGCAGTTAACAGAGTCACCTTCACACAGAATGGATTTGCCTTGTCTATTAATGAAGCATGGGGTGGAACTTTCCTGCACGGGGGTGGAAGGTTATGCTGTTAGGAGTAGGTTCTATCGACTGTGTCATCTCAACTGCCGTGAGAAATGCATCCTATGGTGAAAGAAAATCCTCACACAATTTAGGTACACCACAACACTTAACATATTAGCCTGACCTGAAACCCTGGGATGCGGACATTGGGACGTAGGATTTGAGAGCAATTAAACAGCACAGAGAATCAATAATTCTAGTAATGTACAAGACGAAAGGTTAGGCAACTTAATTTGCTAAAGCAAGCAGTATATGTAATGCCTTTCTGAAGAAGGCCCATCCATCACAGAACCTGATGCATGTGAAACATTACATGTATGCTTCTGTATCAGATTTGGGGTTGGGAGAAATCAGACATCGTATTTTTATTGAAATGACAAACTTGCAACAGTGATAGCATGTCAGCCAGTAAACAAATGCAAAAGAAACCAAACTCAGAGGCAAAGTTATGTTCAACACAATGTGATGTTGGTATATCAACAAAGTATAGACTGCTTTACTGAAATTAAAATATCATTATGTGCTAGATTGTATAATGAACAAAATAGACATTAATGTTACAAGCAGGAGCTCGTTCAGATAAAAACAGAAAGGGGGGTCAGCACCATAGTGAAGGAGGTATTTCACATATGTCAGTCATCTTGATTGACAGGCTCTTGTGGATGGATATCTTCATAAAAAACTCTTTATGACCTATTCCAAAGAATAGCAGGGTAACAACTCCCTAGTTCACCCATGCAGTGTTCATATCACGTGACCTGTGTGACTTAGAAGTCGGTGCCCCATAAACAAGCTCTGCTTGTACGCAAACATGATGGGAAATCTTCATGCTGTATCAAAATTCCACTGAGCAATACTATTATCGGTGAATGGGGTGCACTAGAATGATTGGATAGTTGTTGCTAAATCAACATGTTTTGAGTTCGATGTTGAATTATTTTGTCAAAATATGTATTTTTTGATGAAAAATATTAATACCGGTATTACATTGAACGCCTTAAGTCAAGACCCAAAAGTTATGTAAATAAACAATTTAGATGTCCCTAAAGTTCATTCAGTGCAAGATAAAAATTGTTTTCAAAATTTATTTTGTGTATTACACATAGATCATCTGTGCCCTTCTTGCAAAGGTGGGCATTACAAATCTGGCTACAATTTGAAGAAAAAATGACAAAATGATTCACACATTGAACTTTGCAATCGATAGTTCTGACAGTGTAACATCTGCCAATGTAGTGATGCCAATGTTTTTTTTTTTTGCTTCACTGCAGTTGCTGGACCGACTGCTGAAGAGCAAGAACCCTGAAGATTTACAGGCCGCCAACAGACTGATCAAAAACATGGTGAAAGAGGACAGTGAGCGGATGGAGAAGGTGTCCAGAAGATTAACAGAACTTGAAACTTGTAATAATAATATCAAATTACTGAATGAAATGCTAGCACACTATAAAGCAGGCGTGACAAGCAGCGCAGAGTTGGATCTTATGAAGGTGAGCGTTTTGTCTAGTCATCTACGTCACTGCAGAGCCCTGATATGCTTCAGATTGAACAAAGAAAATCCCTTCCTGTAAACAAATCATTGCCAAAAGAATTTCCTGTGATTGTTAACATTAATCATCTGAACCCTAATTAAACGGCATTTTCATAAGCACGTACTCTACCCCATGAGTAACGGTGGATAAACGTTTGGGGCAGGTAGACCCAGCTAGTGAATCTGTTGGTTGGTGCTCTATCTATACATGCATGTGGCAAGCTGATCAAATTCAGCCTCCTGAGGCCTGAAATAATCCAAGTTTTAGTGGTTTAACCTTTCAGTGCACTCGTCTGATGAACAAGTGAAAACTTACACCCACATGTTATACGATAAAGAATGTATTCCAGACAACCAAACAAGACTAATGCCAACTGTACCGGTATGTTGATTCTGTTTGAGGGACCTCCAAATACTGAGTGAATCTGTGCATGTCAAGTTGTGTTGGGTCACTTTGGTCAGGGACTGTAAACATTTTATCGTCTTCTCTTTTTTTACAGGAGTTGTATGAGTCTTGTGAAAGAATGAGGCCAAAATTATTTACACTTGCAAGTGACACAGATGACAAAGATGATGAACTTAGTAAGTATAGTATTGTACAATCCCCCCTAAGTTACTCTAAAGTGTTCTGACTGCAAGAATGACTCCCTATTGGACAAAAGATGTAGTGTACGTTATTTCACCTTCAGTCATTTCCACGTTTGCAAACACACATTTTTGACTATGTACCTGCAAGTTACATTAAAATGATACAGACATGGAGAGAAATGCTAGTTTGAATGAAAATGAAATACATGTAACAAAATGCTACTCAGTTATATACAACAAATCAGAAATTCATAACAAGGACATATTTGGTGTCTCACCTAATCAATATTCCTGTGCGTGAAGCTCATTAATAATTCATAATATAAATTTGTGGCTATCGTGATAATGTATAATTGATTGACAATTGCAAATGTGAAAGCTTGTTCTCTTCTATCTATGGGCATAGTGTTTTGTGTCCCAAGATGAAATGCTTTATCATTACCCAATGTATTATTCAGAGGACTCTTGTTACGAAGAAATTTGCTTCTTCCTTTCCACAGATGATGTCCTACAAGCAAATGATGCATTAGTCAGAGTGATGACCATTTATAAGAGTGTAATACTAGGAGAAGAAGAGAATATGCCAATTCCAAAACCAACTCCAGGTAGGGACATGCACATCTGACTGCTACTACTGTTTCAGAATTTTATATGAAGGCTATGCTTTGTAGAGTTATCATAAGCAGAACTGCAATCCAGTTGAATTGAAATATCAAAGAGGGAAAGGGGTAGTCGGTCAGTTTGTACATGTATGATATCAAAATGCTCTGCCGTACTGGAGTACCGAGCTACCGATAAAGGACAACAGTAAATGAATAAAAAGTACGCAATGTGTTCTACAGACTCAGTACGTCAAAGAGATCTCGTGATGGCAGTACAAACAAACCCAAGTGAGCATGGAGATACATGTATTTCTGCACCTGTTTTGTACTTTTTCAAATTCCTGGTTTAACCTATTGACTGCTAGCTGAGAATAGAAGAACTCAAGAAATTATTTTCACATGCAGATAGTAAGCGTGTATATCATTTCAGGTTGGCATCTGGGTTGACCTGTTTTTGACCCCTAACAATTAAACCGCATTAGGCAGGGCAGTTTACCTACTGTTATTATCAGTGGCTGTGGATATTAACTGTGCAAAGTGTTGCCGCGTCCTAACAATATATCCTTGTCTTAATAGATGTTGTGTCAGTTGACCTGTGTACTGATCACATTTGCAAGCAGGGTCTGGAATTGATATGTAACTCAGAATGAGGAAAAAATATACCGTATGACCACTGTCATAGCTCAAAAAGAGAAAAATAAGATATTAAACATAGTGTGTTTAATTTGAAATATTTGTGCATTGGATAGCTGTAATGTAAAAAATGTACTTTTGTAAGTTTTATTAGACATATGCTAAAACACAACACAATAATAGTGGTAAAGGAAATTTAGAACATGTTTTAGGCACAAAAACACAACATGTTAATACTGAATGCTGCCAATTCATTTGACGTATGAGAGGCGTTTTGAATTGTGCAATGGAATTTTTCATCCAGGATTGAAATTTGCTTGATGTCACAACAGCATAAAGTGTGTCTTTAATGCATGGTAGTGTGTGAAAATCTGCAGCTGAGCAGACTGAATCTCAAAGATACACATACATGTGTTCCAACCATGCAAATACCACATACAGTATCAACTGAAACAGACAATCACCCAAGTGCTATGTGTCAATGATTTCTCTGCGAGAAAACCATCGTCATGAAGGAAAAAGTTGCGTGTGAGATAGTGTGAGCCATAACACACTCATTTGACATACCAACATGCATCGGAACTTTGTCCCACTATATTGCATTGTGTATGTATTTGTGTATCTGAATGGATCCTGCAAAATCACTCTCACTGTACATTTTACAAACATCCACATAGGAGCTTTTACTAGGCCACTGGCAGTCGTTAATATTTCTAATATCACTTATCTTAATAAACTAAGCTGAAGAGATAATCTGACTAATAATTCTGTCATTTCAGTGTTAATCCTAAACTTGTGCCATATGTCTTAGACATATTACCAACATGTAAAGTCTAACAGTAAACACTTCATTCTAAGTCTAAAATCACACACCACTAACATATGGCCAAAAAAAACCTTTTGTTTCTCATCCTTGCATGTGTCTATCAGGACTAGCCATATTACCCATTTTGTCCTGTGCTTGCTTAACCCTTTGAGCACCAAAGTCAGTAATTGTCACCTTTATAAAATATACCCTAGTCAACGTTTTTCAGATTTTTGCCAAAATTTTGATAGAAAACTGTAGCCAATGAAATGTAATGTCCATTTGGTCCAAATTATCAAACAAAATTACAGAAAAATTAAAATTGGTAAAATTTTGATGGGAAAAAATTACTACACTCAAAGGATTAAAAAAGTGACCATAAAGTGACAGTGCTCTACACATTATAGAAAATGTACCTATGGTACAGGCATGAACAGTAAACTCATTTTCTTGCTTCATGTTGCCTTTTCCAACTCAAATAAACATTCCAGTTTTATTGTTTTCTACATATGCGATTGGATCTGTTCACACCCCCCAAAAAAACACAACAAAGAAAACCCCAAAATACAAAACACAAATGACTGCATGGTTTCATCGTTTGTGCAAGGAATCTAGGATGAGAAACAAATAACTTATGGCCAAGTGTTGTCTTTCATTCCCTGTCACCTCATCTTGCTGTAAAGCTTGCCGTTCTCATGAT
The DNA here is from genome assembly GCA_001465055.1 of Ptychodera flava. Lineage (NCBI taxonomy): Eukaryota > Metazoa > Hemichordata > Enteropneusta > Ptychoderidae > Ptychodera > Ptychodera flava. The sequence goes on from LD343104.1 coordinate 57,162, forward strand.
TTTTGCCCTGCCAGGCGGTGTGGGGTCTTCATTGCTTGATGTGGATAGTGTGTTACTGGGTGCATCCGGGGAAGCCTTCACAGATACGCCATCAGTGTTGTCTCATTTAACAGACTCACAGAACGGAACGGCTGCGGCGGGTGCAAGCACTACAGCACAGAAACAGCCTGTGTCCAGCAGTGCAGCACTTCTAGAAGACCAGCTATCATCTTTAGGTCTGTACACTAAATTTAGATCAGGTCCTGAGAATTTTGTTCTTTCTCAGCCTGTTTTCTTTCACAATAACAATACTTCCTAATAATACATGGGTCATACCACATGAAGTATATGATTTGAAATTCAGATATTCAGGCTATCGATGGGCATTTATTAGATGTAAATAAAATCAAAAGGAAGTTGTTTTGGCTTGTCAAAATAGCATATTTGTTGAGTATTGTAACACTCGTAGTCCAAACACTTTATGATGATTTGTTAATATACTTGTATCAGTCTTGAGGTTTGCATCAGTTTGGCAATGACATAAGCAAAGAGCCGGTTAGCAGGTAATGATGGAGATACCATAGGGCAGTGGTTAGGGTACCGGTATCACTATCAAATGATGGTAAGTTTGAGACCAAGTAAATCTAGATAATGGACTCATAGTCAGAGGATGGTGAATTTGAGACTCCAGCATGGTGTTGTGCCCTTGGGCAAGGCATTTTTCCTCATTGCCCAAATGGTAGTGGGTTATGGGTACCTACTCTTGTAATTGGGCTTTCGCCTGTGACGTGATGGATTGAATAAAAAGCAACTTTCCAAAACTGTCAATTAGTGGACAATTCAGAAACTACCATTGATGAGGGTAGGTTTGAAAACAGTGTCTGCATATGCACATTCTAGAATGGGTAAAGAAAATGATGACATGGTCTACAACCGAGATGACTTACAGCGGAGGAAATTCTCAATTTTTCAGTGAGAAATGGGATGAGGTGTGTTACAAACTACATATTGACTGGCCACATTCAGGAAAAAGCATATGCTTGTTGTCCCTTGGGCCTGAGAGTCACCTCAAAACAATATCTTTTCCTCAGACTGCACCCTGGTGAAGCAGTCAACTGTTTTGGGGCAACCCTCAGGCCCTCAGATAACAAACGGTTGCTGCTACCCTCAGATAACAAACGGTTGCTGCTACCCTCATGGCCAGTCATTATGTGTACATTGGTTTTTGCCCTCAACAAAGTTGATACTGATTATTTTGAAATGTAACCTCAATGGATTGAGAAGGAAAAAATTATGTCATGAAGGAGTCATTTGTCTGATTGTAAGCTACCCTTCCACAAACTCCGCACCTAGACTTACCCATTCTCTCTACTTTGTTCCATTAATGCAAATTTTATTTCAAAAATATACTGCTGATTGTACCTGACAGTTATTTCAAGTATCATTTCCAATTGATAATTTGCTGCTTACAACTAAGTATTGATTACAGTTATTCTTTGTGAACTCATTCTTTGTGAACTCAATCTAAAATTGTCTATTTATTTTACATGTGCCTTCCTGTGTGTCTTTTACGCGATGAACCACAAATGAAATGTTTCTAAAGTGTGTCTGAAATTCCCAGACATTAAGAAGTAATTTTTGATTTGAGATTGTCACAGACGGTGTACTCAACACTATTACTCAACACTACTGCAGACCTAAGGCTTTCTGTTCTTTCTTCCAAAGGTGTTGTTTACAGTACATGAACACAACGCACAAACAAACTACCAACAACAAAGTGTAATGCTTCCTCAACACAAAGGTCGACAGATCAAAACACAGACGTTCTAACATCATTGTAAGAACACCGTACAACAAAAACATGAATGAAAGAATATTTATAACTGCAAGGGACTGATGAAGGATCTTCGCAGAGTTCTGAAACAACAGCATCAAAGGGTCACAGTGTCTAAGACACCAAAATCTTTGTCTCACCATGGCTAATTTCTAGCACCAAAACCAACACAAAACACTTGTCAATAGAAATGAAGAAATGTGATGTTTTTCAATCTCTTCTGTTTGAAACAATACTTTTAAAGTGAGTATTTTCATAACATGTCACATGGTTATCTTAATTTCTCTTTGAAATCCAGGTTTGAATGATGCAGAAGCACAAGCCCAGAAACCCAAGGAGAACTACAGTTCAGACCTGACTGATTTACTGGGAACCACAGCAGCCATGGCCAGCCCAGCACCAGGCTTTCCCAACCACCACCAGCAGCCCACTTCTCAGCCAGTGTTGGCGGGGGCACCTCAAGGTTTCAGCAGCCAGCCACAACCAGTCACACAAACATTTGCAGCATTTCCGACACAGGTAGGAAAAGTTCTTAGAATTATTGAGAAATTTTCTTAAAAATTGGATCTCATCTGCCTACAATTTGACTTTGCTGATACAGAACTTAATTTACTCCTGCATCGTTTGACCCATGTCGTTTTCCAATCCAGGAACAGGTACAATTTGTATATGAAATAGGCCTGGTTAAAGTCGGTGAATTTTTAAATAATCAAATCATTGCAATTGTTTCTTGTGTGCCTCTCCTATTTCATACAAACCTATTTGAAAAGTGACAGCCTAGCCAGGTTTACGTGTTACCTTTGAGTCTGCACAGAAGTGAGTTAGTTTCTGCCGTATTCACTGACATGGCATCCTTGCACAGTACTGGTGGCTGGAGGGACTATTTACACAGTGACATACAACAAATACAAAAGGATTGACAGCCCTCTGCCATTATTCTGACCAATCACAGACTTGTACCAAGTCTGTATTTAAAACAATTTGAGCAATCACATAAAATGTGTTTGATGCGAACTTTGAAATATAACATTCAAATTGCTCCAATCAAATCTCTACACATCATGTCCATAGATAGTTCCAAACCTTCTAGCATCACGGTAAAGCACATAATGATGTCTCATTCAATACCCAAAACAACGTGCCAGACATCTCCATATGAAAATATACCGTAATACTGCTGCGGTAATTGATTACTTGAATCTGAGCACATGAAAAGTAGATGAAATGCTACCACCTTGCACATTTGCACTTATGTAGTTGTATGATTCAAATAATGCAATGCCTCTGTTTTTGGTATTGATAATGAACAATTTTGATCATTGTTAGCTAAGCCTCTAATCTAATTCAAAAAGACTCTTTACAAACCGTCACAAAAATGGCAGTTTTTAGCTCACGTGTGTAAACACGTGGGCTATTGTCATAGCGATGTCTGTCTGTCTGTCCGTGTGTGTGTGTGTGTGTGTGTTAGTGTGTGTGTGTGTGTGTCTGTCTGTCTGTCTGTTTACACGATAACTCAACAACGCCTGAACGGATTCAAGTCAGATTTGGTACACAGGTACCATATGCTACTTGCAAGAACTGATTAGATTTTGGTTAGTGTGGCTTGCATATTAATGAAGTTATGCAATATCGTTTTTCTCCATACAATGGTTTCCCTATGGAGACGGTAATTACAGTGTAGACATATATCAAGAAATACTGCACAAAATTTCATGAAACTTTTCACAGATGACAAT
>LD343104.1:66698-77397 GCA_001465055.1 Ptychodera flava
GTATTTTTATCACAGACCTAATGAAGAGGACTCTTTCCTCTCTGAGGACCTGTAATCAAAGCACCCATTAACAAGTGGGGACTGTGTCATCAACGATGACTTGTCTTGAATGAACAGATTTTGTAAAACTTTCAAAAAAAAAGAAAAGAAGTAACAACATGTAAATAGACAACACCACCAAGAACCAGGAAGGGAGGACTTTTGCTCTGAAAATATTTACTGTTTTCTCTTCTGAGGTTTTTGAAAAATGTGTATTTGATATTTGTTTTGGGAACATGTAGGTAAAACAAACCCATGGTAAAACGATTTTGAAAACATGATAACATGATCGGCTTCACTGTTTTAATAAAGCTGATCTCTCTGTGAGTTGTATTCACAAGGAGATTTGTGTATTTGCAATGTGAACCTTGTTTTCAGAATGTGGTATCAGACCATAGCTGTATTTGAGACATGGCATGTATTGTTATATTTTTCCATCTACAGGACAGCTCAGCCAATAGCCAAACCCCCACAGGCAGGTGCACTGGTTGACCTTCAAGACGCAAGTCAGCCACCCACATCAAAAACAGTGCAACAACCCACTCCTCAACCCATGCAGCAACCAGTCCAACAACCCACACCACAACCCACAGCAGCAAATGTAGTACAAACAGCCCCGGGGAGTCCGGGTCCTGGGTCAGGCCAGTCTTCACCAAAGAAAGAAGTTTTATCAATAGCAGATATTGTGGTCCCTCTAGAAACAATTCAACCAGGTAAGCTATTCAAAATGTCTGGTGCCAATCAAATCAATGAAAAATATTAAAATTGTAAAGTTTTTTCTCTGCCAGTAGATTTGTGTGATTTCATCAGACTGGAGTAAAACTGCACCCTCAGTTGTTTGGTATAAGACAAGCTATTTAAGACCTCATTGAGGGTTGAGCCCAGCATTTCCAACTGAGCGCCCTCAATTGTTTGGTCTAAGACACGCAAGTTATGATCACCTTTAGGGTTGAGTCCAGCATTTCTGACTGAGCGCCCTCAGTTGTTTGGTTGAAGACAAGCAAATTATGACCACATTTAGGGTTGAGCCCAGCATTTCCAACACCCTCAGTTGTTAGATATGAAAGGAATGCTGGGGGAATATTCACTCACCAGGGAAAATATGTACCAGTATTGTTTGTAAAACTTTTTAGTCAGCTTTATTTGTCTTTACCTGTTTTGAGTCATAGAAATTAGAATCATAATTTCTGTGCAAAATAAACTATGTATCTGTTCAAGAACATTATCACAGTTAGAGACTGACTGATATTGTCAACCTGGGTAAACTTTGTTTGCAGTCACAATTGTATAATTTCAACATACATTAAACGAGCAAGCTTTATAAGCACCAAGTATACCTGGGTCTCTTGTATACATTGTGTCATACAGTCTCCTGGTATAGGTCAAAAGTCTTGTCACTTAGTCAAAACTTTTCTATACATCATCATCATAATCATGTAAAATGCAACATTTTACCAGTGGAGGGTTCAGAATATTGATTTTCTCTTTAAAGTAAAAGTATAGTGATGTGTAATTTTGTTGTAACTGTAGACTTAGAGGGACAACCTAGCTGGTCAGCACATGCAAAAAGTGTTTTGTGATGCTGTATTTTGTACCGAGTTCAATTGGGCATTTTGAGACTTCACACACTACTTCCACATCACCTTATTTTGAAAAACTTCACAACTTTCGAAATTTCTTCTCAATGTATTTGAGCTTCTTACTCAGTTTCTCATTAATAAAGTCGTGGTCATTTTTCTCAAATTTCTTCCTTTCCCAGGTGTCCATGCACCTATCACCGTCTACGACAAGAACAACGTGAGGACGGTTTTTCACTTCGCAAAAAATTCCCCCAGACCTGACGTTCTGGTAGTGGTCATTTCAACCATGAGTTCAAATACATCACCAGTCAAAAATGTAGTCTTCCAAGCTGCAGTTCCTAAGGTAAGCCAGCATCTATCCCACCTTTGGTAAATATAAGTGAAACTATATTTTAGATATTTTATGTACTCATGCTCTTGAGATGTTCATCTTCATGCATTAAACTGATATTTTTGTTTCAATTCAATATAAAATAAAGATTGATTTACCGTACATGAAATTTATATGTTATACTTTACATGTGCATGTATTCTCAAGTTAATTTTTCTCATCTGATGGAATTGAATTTTTTGTCGCCGTTTGATATTTAGGTAATGAAAGTAAAACTACAGCCCCCATCAGCATCAGAATTACCAGCATTCAATCCCATTCTGCCACCAGCTGCTATCACCCAAGTTATGATATTAGCCAATCCAAATAAGGTAAGTTTGCAACCATTATGCAGATTTATTAAAGTCTATTTCCTTATACTATCATCATGTGCACTGAAATATGCAACTTGCACATTAGATAAATTGTCACTATGTATGAACGTCAATGTTGGATAAGCTTTATGTGTTATTCATGGCACTGGAATTAGTCAATCTTTGCTTTTTCCTTTTTACTTTGACTACTTTAACCTTTTGAGTGCTGTAATTTTTCCCACCAAAATTTTGATGCAACATTTTATCAATTTTTATGAATTTTTCTGAAAATATTTGATAATTTTGGACCAAATGGACAACACATTTCATTGGCTACAGTTTTTTACCAACATTTGGGCAAAAATCTGACAAAAATTGACAAGGGTATACTTTGTAAAAGCGACAAAAATTGACTTTGGCTCTCAAAAGGTTAATAGTCAGACAAAATGGAGATAATGTTATTCAAATTGTGTTCTTTACAAAGTTTCCTTGTTCATAAATATAAGAAAGAGGGTTTTCAAATACAACCTTCCGTAGACATGTGGGTATGACTACCAGTAAAGACAATAACAGCTAGGCCGAACAAAAAAAAAACTGTGCTGTTCCGATAACCCGATCTACCCTATTTTTTACCTGCCGACCCTAAACTTTTTAGAGCTACGTAAACATGGAACTTATTTATTTATTTATTTATTCGGAAATTTATTTATTTATTCGGAAATCCTACGGGATCAAGTCCCATTTACAGGTTCCTCAAAAGCTCAAAAGAAAACGGTTAAAAAACACTGAACAAGACAGCACCAAACAGAAAGTATTTACAAAACTAAAATCAAGTGTAGGACACACACAGACAAAGAACAAAGCAAACAACTCAACAAGAACAGCCATTAAAAAATAACTTGTCTAATGTCAGACTTAAATGAGTCATTAAAAATATCAATATTATGATTATTACTAAACAATTCATTAAAATTACTCATACATCTATTAAGAGGAGAAAATTTAAAAACATTGATACGGCTACGAGGTGGTCTGAACGTGGGACAGGTGCGCAAAAGTTTGCCAGGTGCATTAAAGCATAGCTTTGATAAAACATCTGGTAAATTATAAGAACTAAAAAAAGAGAAAGAAAAAACCCGTAAAATCACATTCGTTACGTAGCATTTTGATTTTGCTTGAACAAGGATGTCTTTTGTTTTTTCCTTTTATGTGTATGATACATTTTTCTGGAAATGTTGTGGCCAGTATTTGACCGCCCTGAACCCCTGAAAAATGCATATTTAAAGATAACAATATTTTGGAAAAAAATATTCCTGCTGACCGACCTACCCTATTTTTTAAAACCATGTTATCGGAACAGCACAATTTTATTTTTTTGGGCCCTAGAAGAAGTTATCACAAGATGAATGGTCCACTTGGCATCAAGCTTAGAACTGCATTTCTCTTGATTCTTATTTAAAACGTAATCGTTTGAATCTTACAGAAATGTGTGGATGTCTTGTTTCTTACAGGAGAAAGTGAGACTGAAGTACAAGATGACATACACTTTGAATGAGCAACCAATCACAGAAGTAGGAGAGGTCAATACTTTCCCCACGGTTGCGTCGTGATAAACAATCCAAATCCCATGATTTTGGAAGCTTCAGAAGAAACTGAGACTCAGCCATGTCAACCCACTTGTGGACAATATTTCATTTTTTGGGTGTGGAAATTTTCATCTGTGCAGTATGTCATGAGTTTGCAGCTGTAAAAATCTTACAGCTGTTCCTTGTTCCAAGAAGAGAAATATTGCATCAGTGCCAGCAAAAATTTGATGTTTCCCTCAAAAAAGTTGGGCAAGAGAAATGCCAATGTTGCAGGAGTTTGGAGAGGGCCATAGCGCTTTACTAATGGAAGTACAGATTGAAATTGAAACTGCATACCTTGGTTCCCAGGTGTAAGGTGGTAATATTCAAATGTGGATTAGAAAGTGAAGAATCATGTTAGGATTCATTCACTTGTACAGATGTACAAGATGCGCCTTTAAAATTGTAACATAAGTAGAGAAATGAAATGTTCATTTTATTTTATTTTAACTCACTTTACCGTTATTGCAATATCAAAAGTAAGCAATGCAAAAAGTCTACTGTAAAGGGGTTTTGCTAGAATTTTAGATCCGTAAATGTTGTCGATTCAGCCTCTACCACAGTTCCTGTAATCCAATAGATGGTCACCAAAAATTTTGGCAAGCAGGAACTAAAGAGAGAAGACACATGTAGAATTCTCCTGTTAAGGATTTGATAAAATAATATGAGGGATGCTCTTCTACCACGGTAGTTCTGTGTCAAACTAAATTTTGACTTCCATGTCACGTATACCCATCTTGTATCATATTGACATATGTAATGCCTGGTAGTCTATGCCGTAGTAAATGCTTCACTCCTCTTTTGTACAAAGTGGCTCTGATTTAGGGAATATGACTTTTTAAAATTATCCATAGTAATGACAGTATTAGGAAGATATTGACAATTTTCCACCTATGAATGTTTGGATATTGGCAAAACAAGGATACAACAGAATGGTGTTTACATTTTTTTGGTGATCTCAGTGTACTTGTTTACAACTCCCGTGTTTTTACTTTATATGTAAGCAACAAAATACACCACATTACCTGTCATGTTGTTAGAATTTTAGTAGTGTGAACTTGCCAGTGCATTCATTTGTAGAAGTGCTGTCATGTTTTGCACATTGCGCACAAATTCATCACAGGTGGCAAAAAATGGTAAAATGTAAGAAACAAATGGTTTCCTAAGGTAGTATGCGCCTTGCAAGTGAAAAACTTAAACTTTTGCTCAAACTTTCCTTAAGAAATCTTTCAACCATTCTCCTCCAAAATCAAGAATAAAAATATTGGGTCACTGTGCAAATTTTGGTACAAGAGAAACAACTAACTCAAGATTTACCTACATTTAAAATTCAAAATGGCCACCATCCCTGTGTTAACTTCATGGAGTAAAATAAAATTTTTGTAAGCCAGGGAAAAGTTTTCTTACACTAAGAGCTTTAAAATGAACCCCAACAAGTGATATATCAGAAGAGAATTGTAAAAGTTTGAGAGACCGAACATCTGTTCCCGAGGTGCATTCTACGTTAAGTTACATAGTAATCAGATATGTTACTAAGTATTCTTTAATATTGAATTTTGCAAAGGAAGGCTTTTTTCTTTCTTTTTTTAAATTTCAAGAAATCAAGGTCTTTAATTCTGTGCACTCAATATCACCTACACGATGGATGCATTGTTTTCTCACCTGTGTACAACTTGTAAATATGAATATTGAAAAGTGCATATCTGCAATAATGTTCTTACAAAATCTATGTTGTTATTGGACATTTGTCTTTTCAGCTGGGAGGACGGGGTTAAAATTCAGAAGCTTTTACAAAATATGCATGTTGGGAAAGTTTGACCTGGGGACTTGCAACAGGGTAAGGTTCAAAGGTCATGCATCAACTTTATATTTTTCGACATCAGCTGAGGAAAGTGTAGTGGCCATTGTGTTATGTTCAGAGAGAAACCTTGTAATAAATGTAATACTAGCTTGTCAGAGTGAAATTTAATTTGGCATAAACCGTATGATGAGATGATTTTTCAAACAAACTCTTAATACAGCAGACTAGAATCACTTGAATGAAGTTCATGTATTGTCAGGCACGTTCCCTCTGTAAAACATTTTCAGAATTAAAATAATCTCAATTCTTTATACACTGTGAGTGTTTATGGGTGAATTTTTAACTAGGTTAATAAAAATTCTTCAAACAAATCTAAAAATTAAGATAAAAATTTGCAACAATGTTGGTCAATCATATTGTTTCTTAAAAGTGGTTGGCTAGAAAATTTCACGACAGTCACCACATGTCATGGTCATATGGGGTCTTCGCTGGTGTGGATGTAAAGTTGAAAATGTTGCAGTTTTTAGGTCACATTTAGTATATGTGTATAGAGAGCTTATATGGTAGGCCAGTGGCATCTGTAGGTCTGTACATATGTATTTATGTATGTTAGTATATGTGGATGTATGTCCGCCAACATCAAAAGCCCCAAAACTGCACCACCTACCATGTACTATCTTAGTATTTGGTGTACAGGTGCACCATGGAGTGGAGATTTGAATTTGTTCAAAAGAACATATCAGTGTCAAAAATATGCAAATAGGGAATCCTGCAAATTGCTAAAACTCTAACCACAGGCTAGATTTTATTAATCTTTACGGCCCTGATACGGCTTTTGCGGCCCGAGGTAGTACGGCGGAAGGGCCCGAGCGTGCGAGGGCCCGTACGCCGTACGACCAAGGGCCGCAAAAGCCGTATCAGGGCCGTAAAGGTTTTATCATATACCTTATGGAATGATAAATATGTAGTTTACATAGTATTCAACATTGTTGAGGAGATAAAAATGCATGCGATATCAAAAATTCATCGCAATTTGTGTCAGTTTTTCATAAATACGATGGCCGCTTCCCGTCGCGGATTGACATACATAATGACGTCATTTGTTTACCTGCAGAATTCCAGAACGTGCAAAGCATCATCCGTACTGTACATGACCAACAGAGATCAAGGCTGAAATCGAGGTGTAACAAGGATATATACAAGCGTGATGTCAGTTAAATTCTTGTAATTTATACATTTATACTGAACAGGCACGCACTTAATCTACACAGGATTTCACTAGAATTTAGAAATAAAAGCCGATGTCACGCGCAACTACGATCTGAGCGAGCAGACGTTTTCCAAATCTCGCGCTGGCTTTGTGTACGAATGGAACGTTTGCGGATAGCAACGCGCGTAGTAACCAGAATCGAGATAGTTCAGAAATGCACGCGATTGCCCATATTTGGGCACCGGGCCGGGGCGTGATACGTAAAAAAAATGCACAGATCTGAGGGCGCTTTCTCCCATAGCTTTACACAGGCACGTGAATGTAGGTATATGATAATGAAACTTGGTACACAGGTTTTTTATGGTGACTTTAGTTACATTTGTTCAAATTGTAGTGAAATTTTGATAGTTGTGTTTTTGGTTCAATTTTTCGCGTTTTTGGTTGAAAAAGGTGAAGCCAACAAAATGAAATTCAAAGTTACAACAAAATATAGATTTGAAATTGCTCACACTATAATCAATATTCAACCATGTAGTATTTTTTAATATGATGGGTATCATGACAGGGTTTTCACCAGGATATCTGACAGGAAGATTTTGAAAGCACAGGGGAGAATGTGAGGGTCTGAGGGGGAGAGTGCCAAAGGTGGGTGTGTCCTCTCATACACGGAAAAGTTTGAGAAAAAGATGTGTGAAAGTGTGCAATCTGAGAGGTGTTTCGTTACATCTTTTGCATGATCAGTGTTTGCATCACAATATTAAACAATCAAACAATGACAATACATTTCGTACCTGGTGAAAAAAGTTCTCAGTTTGCATGAGATTTCAGATCAAAGAACGTGCAGGAATGACAAATCTGCAATTTTTATTGTGTCATTTGCAAAATCTTACATTTCTGTAAACGATGTTAATGGACCAACAGTCAGAGTCCGTATTTTTCATAATCCATTCATTATGTGCTTGTAACTTTACAGCTGGAGAAATGACCCCACCAGCGGTGCAATTTCTCTGACTGCTTGCTTCTCATGAAAAGTCTGATAATACGGTGTGGTTAAACGTCAAAATGGTTATTTGATTTATTTCAATTAAAATGCATGTTGCTGTGTTAATAAAGGATGAATTCACAACAGCTCAGTTTTTGTCCAAGATCCTGTGTGCTAATAATGGTATCTGCAGAGAGTATTCCTCCATGACCTCCTCTTTACATTAAACATTTTAAGAGTGAAATATAGGCCTACTTCACCAGATATTCATTTGTATGCATAGAATGCATTTTATTCATATAGGGTATCGAAACTGTGTTTCTGCAATATTATGTTTATCAAGAGATTGCCAAAACTTACATCAAAGAGGACAGAGAAAATAAACAAGACAAACAAAATTTAATAAAGTGATAAAATTTACATTTGGTTGAAAGCTAAAAGAAATCTCTGTTGCTCTGGTATTTTTGGACTATGACAAATTATTTTCCGATGGGTTTATTATTGAGGCAGTCCAATGACTTTGTATAATTAGCTTTCTTTACACATTCTCTCAAATAATCAGTACCCTATACTAGAATGGAGAGGAGATGTTTCATGCTTGATCAGGCAAGTATACCATTTTTTTATCAGGAAATACGGAAAAATTATTCGTTTAGTGATGATAGTCAATATACTCGGTATACATACATATAAAATTACTAGTATACCATGTTTTTATAAAATTCTTTTCTTCTAAATTTGTACAATTTCATGACTGCACTGAATATATTTTCTAAAAATTTAGTAGCCTTCCCTCCTTCCTCTCCAGACTTTGAGCACCCCCTCCCTTGTAACTCTCAATTTTTGAGCGACCCCCCCCCCCTCAGATTCCTCCTCCCCCAGGGCGTAAATAATGACGGCTCCCTTGTAAGGAGCTATGCCAGAACTCAATACTTGCAGCTGTTTGGTATTCTCCAATTCAAGAGATTCTTGGTACAATAGACGAAAAATCGCAGAGGTTTGCGTCGAAATAAATATTTGATTATTTCCTGGTGATCTATATTTTATTTCTACTATTTCGTAAAATAATGGGTCTAACTTTGATAAAACGATTATATTGTCGTATTTACTTGCCAAATAAAGACCACACTGCATTTGGTTTTATTGTAATATTAGAATCCACATCATCTCAACATATTCATGTCAAAGGGACACCCTTCTAAATCCAGATGAGAATTATGAAAAATGAGAAAGCATAGGACCTTCTCGTATCTTTTATTTTACGCCCAGTCTGAGTTGCATCTATACGCTGCTACCTGAAAAGCCAGCACTGAAAAGTATCAAGGAAATATTCGTTTAATTAAAATATTTTACCATACGTATACTTCATTGTTTGGTTTGTCGGGAACTATTCTCGAACATCGTGCTTTTATTGTAAACTAATGGGGATATAGTCGATAACCTAGAGACTGTTTTAATGGCTTTGTTTGATATGAAACGCTACGACTTTTCCCCGGGCCCGTAAAGAATTATGTTGGTTGGTTGATAGTTACTGATAGGACTCTAACCTTAAAGCTGTATTGTCTGCTATGTTTTCTTTCTTTCATTTGATTTTCCTTTCTATTGATATGTTATTTTTCGCAGAGCGCGATATTAATCGCGAAAACGATAGTTTTTATTAAATCCACACAGCCGAACACGCAGCCACTGTTTCTTCAAGTCGCAAATTTTACCTATTTTTTGCTGTGTAGGCCTAAATCGGACAAAGGAAAACGTTCTGTGAAGCATCGCCATGCACACAGCTGTACTACTACTATGTATGTTGTGTCGTGTCATGTAAAGTATCAGATTTGGCAGTCATTAAAACAAAACAACATGTACTTCAAGAAGTATTTTTGAAAATAAAATGTCGGGTAGTATACGAAGACTTGAAACAGGCATAATTTTTTCGCCATGTAGGAAGAAATTCAATATCACCAGTAACCCTAACTTCAAAGATGCATCTATTATGAAAGATCTTGGAAATATACATTTTGGAAGTTTTATGTTGAAATATTATCACGAGAATCACTTACATTTTCCTCCCTGCTGCTTATTGTTGACAGTTGTTCAAATCGATTCTGTCCTTATAAATTGTCAAATATTGTATGGTTCCCATTTATAAATTTGTTCAATATGCAACGTTAAGACATTGAACTTCATATATCCTAATATCTCGGCTATCCACATCACGATTGGAACTATTTTGGGATAATTGGATGGTGAAGTAATGTCGATATAATCTACAAATGTAACCTCATCTGCTTTTCTTTTTAAGTTACACACTTGTTTCTATCAGTGATTTGTAATATCACAACATTCAGCTATAGAACACCTAGAAATTTTAAAAATATAAAGATCCAATCATCCCAAATTATTCCAACCATGTTCCACATAGACTGGTTTTAGGCCTACTCAAATAAAAATGGACGAGATCACTGGCCAAAATCAAATCAATAAAAAAGCGAAATAATTTCTACATTTGGAGAAATCAGTAACGAGAAACGAGTGTCTTTAAAAACGTTCAGAAATATAATAAAAACAAATTTAAAAGTCAGTTCTGATTATCAGTCGTATGAGGAATCAATTTCAGCCTAATTCTACGTTTCATTTTCACAACGACCACAATCAGCTATAGCGGACGTGCGTTGTCTGTTAAGGGACGATTCAGAATTTACTTCCAGGGGGAGGGTGGAGGATTTTCTATTTTCTCGGTGATTTTTTTCCATGGCCCCCCCTAGTAAATTATAGAAAAAATCT
>LD343104.1:89009-123588 GCA_001465055.1 Ptychodera flava
ATGCGGAAGTGGCGGCTGTTACGCATTCACATGACGACAATACGCATTTTTGCCAACCCTTTGCGTACGTGAAACGCATTGAAAAAAAATTGACCGCGAACACTGATGATCGATCTGACTATGTCTCACCATAGCTTTCCCTTAACAATCAACACACGATTGAAATTTCATCAAACACTTATAATAAAGGCTTATAATGCAAAAAAAGGCTTAAAACAGAAAAATAACTTTAAGGGATACAAACCCTCCCATTATAAACATCACTGTTGATATAGATCCGTAACGGAGCCAACTCTACTACAGCACCATGATAAATAGTCAAATGTGCAACCACTTACACTTCTTATATTGCCATGGCTTTCCCTTAACAAACAACACACGATTGAAATTTCATCAAACACTAATAATACAGCCTTTTAACGCAAACAAAGGGTTAAAACAGAAAATAATTTGAAGGGACATAAACCCTCCTCTTATATGCATCACTGTTGACAGAGATCTGTACTGGGGCTAACACTACTGCAGCAGCATCATAAATAGTCAGATTTGCAACCATTTTCCCCCTTATAAAATTCAAAAACACATTTTCTTTTGTTTTTAAAAGGATTTATTATGGTCTATGAAGTTTACTTCAGATGTCAGGTGAATTTAAATGTAAATGCAGTAAAAAATGGTTAACCACTTGTTAGGTGTAGTGTCCGTGACATGAAGCCAGTTGCCAGTTGGAAAGTGGTTTAATATGAAAGTAAATTAGTTTGTTCAGTGTTATGCCTTAATTTCACTATAAATAACATTTCTATCTTAAAGTTATATTGAGAAATAACTGATAACACTATTTCTGTTCCTTTTTTTAAACCCTATACCGTTATTTCATAGGACAGTTTTTTAACATGACAATCTTAAAAGGTAGAAAAAATCATCTTTCACTGGTTTAATATATTTCATTTGATGTCTTACTCAAAAACAAAGTTACTCTCTTATAAAAATGCAACTTCAGCTGGTAAACAATAGAATTACCAGCTTAAATCACTGTAACAAGTAATGTATGGATTTGGAGTCACGGACACTACTTCTGTCACGGACACTACATTTGGCCCCTTTTTGATATACTGAAACAATACAAGTGGTAAATGGATTATATTTTTATAACACATAAGAAAGGCAAACAGGGCCACTTTGGCTAATGACATCAGATCTATACTATCTGAATATGGCTGAAACTTATGAGGGTGTCACGGACACTACAAAATTTTGGGACAAAAAATGTGGGCAACTTTCGTGATTTGTCATTCATAATCAATAAGTTGACCCTATAAACATTTAGTACCAACTAATCACGGTTGGTCTTCCAATCAAATAAATGTTTTAGGAAACATTCTGGGGTAATGTTTTCCAAGTGATAATGGAGAGATAAATCAATGCTGTTGTCAAAATATAAAAAGCGTAACGACACATCAATTTCACTTGTTATCACGTAATTTCCATTCAAATCCATGTATTAAGATGAAATAACTTGCAAAAGAAAGAAGAAATGCTATGTGATACTTTAAATATGCTGAATAATCGAAAAAATTAATCTAACAGTTTCAAAAAGTGAGTTTAAAAAATGTGCTTTTTCAGATGAAACAGCGTAACGCCCATTTTGACCCATTTTTAGGGTACTTTTTTCACTACTCAGCTCAAAATCATCACAAAAACTCCATTTTTTCGATGGGGCCTGTTTGGTTCTACTGGTTGTTTCATATTAAGAACATTGTTTCATTAAATTTTGATCAACATTTTTTTATATTAGAGCGTAACATGTCGAAATCTGTCTAGAGCACCCTGATTGTGACTGACCCGAGTATGATCAAATAAATGCTGCTCACTGACATGACCATTGATGGAGTACATCTGAAATTTTCCAGCAAAACGTTTCTAGCTCTGCTCACATTTGCCACTACAAAACATGAAAGTAAACATGAAAAGCCGCTTTCCCTGGAAAGAAATGGACATTATCCACATACAGGGTTATTTGTTCCTTGAATTTTAAGTCTCCCTTGAAATTCCTTGAAAATGAAATTGAGTCCTGGAAGGTTCTGGAGAATAGGTTAAACCTGCAATTTGAACGGTCCACGGTACAAACAAACTCATGTGCGCAAATGCACAGAGATAGGTGTATTTCCATACACGCTTGCTTGTACTGCCATCACATGATCCTTTGGGCCTACTAAGGCTGTAGAACACATCAAATCCTTTTTATTCTGGAGTAGAAGCATTGGTAAGCCACCAGCAATTTTCAAAAAATCAGAAAATGATATTTTGTGAAAATAATATATAAAATGTGTTGTAAAAATCGTACCTAGTACCATAATATTTTCTCCCTAAAAAGGTCCTTGAAAATTGCTGTAAAAGTACTATATATAAAGTCACTCTGCCTGTATGTATGTAACAAAGACAGTTTTACTGTGTGCCTGTCCTTTCTGATCATGTTTATTGTCACTATGACTAAAATGTTGTTCATTTATTGCCTATTTCAGGTTCAGACAAGTTGTCTTTAATGCCAGCCTCACTCCTAGAAATGATAACAGAGTGGGTATCAGCAGATCCCATGTTATGTCTGTCCAGTTTGTTCTACCGGCATCCCAACACACTTCCAACATATCACAAACAGCATCCGCCTCAAGAAAATGTGACTCCAATAGCTGGACTGATAAACTGTTGCGTGTTGGCGCCATTGCTGTCGTCGAATGAAGAAGACCTTGCACAGAAAAGCCATCAGACGTATTCCAAACTGCATCTCAGTGTGTTGGAGACAATGATTGCCTACAGTGGAGCACAGCAAGAACGCAGGCTTGACCCATCACTCTTGAGGAAGGGACTTGTAAGTCTTCAGGAGGTGAAAGACATCTGTGACAGTGTCAAGAAACTGAACAAAGACATTCATCCAAGTCAGGGGGATATTTCAGTGGATAGATTTGCACAGGCTGTCCAAGTTGCTCTCTCCACTGGAATTTTGTTGTGCGTCAAAGGTAAGATCAACTGAGCACTGGTACCTTCCTCTTTAGCTGTGTGTTGCTACCAGTCAGATTGCAAGAAAAGACTGCAGTAACATTTACTGTTGTAACTGTTAATCCAGTATTTTTTATTGGTCCAGTGAAGCTAAAGACCAATGTACTGGCCTTGACAAGCCAATCAAGACATGCCACTCTCAAGAATACCAAAAGTGTGACCGAGAATACTTGACTAAGAGTACTTGGTTTTCTCTTTGCCTCTTAAATAACCTCATTTTAACAGCTGTGACAGATAAATTTTAAGATTTTGAAGTCCCATACCTATTGGTGTCAGTGAATGAGTCTTCTTAATTACCTTGCAGTCACAATGTTTTTCTAAACTGTTGTTGTGATTTCATTGATATTTTCGCAGATGATTTGAAGGATATCTGTATTGGACTGCCACAAACCAGGTAAGGAAAAAGATACTCCATCTCCATTACTTATGCTTAAATTTAGTAATCCTTACAATTATCAGGGTTTTTTTCCTGGAACATACTGGCATGTTTTCATATTCTACAAAAATGGCTCATCGAAAGAAACATTACACCGGTACACACACACACGCATGTATATCTTGGTATGTATGTGTACACAAAATACAGTGGATGTTACATTATCTGCTCTGTATTATCCCAAACAGACTACTTCAGATAGTGTTAAGCCACACAGAAGCCAGTCAAGTGGCTGGATATGGAGACGGCAACACATCCATGATGCCGGCCAGCCATGGAATGCCAATGGAATATTGAGATTATCAAGCCCAGGATCTGCCATTGTGTACTTTTCATTGAAAATCCAGAAGGGCAATCTGTCATCAGGATGAAGCCAAACACACACAGGATTGTCTTCTTGGGAGTGTCAGATTTAGATTAGGCCTGAAAGTCTCAATCTTCGGTGGATTGAAGGAAATTCACTAGTACTTCCAGCAGTCTTCTCCTTGCTAGACAGTTTGCATTCAGTGTTTAGAGACCATTCTTAACTGACTGACAGTAAAGATCTGCTTCATATTGAGAGTAGAGTTTGACACAGTTTTCAGTGACGTCCTTATGGACACTTTTATTAGTAGCAGACTAGCAGAGATTCCTTAGTGACTGCCAACTGCAATTTTTCATTTTCGAAAGATGATTTCCTATCATTAAAGACCTTATTGACACGATCTTGAAGTCTTGATTGAGTGACTGCTGTGCTTGTGCGTCTCTGATGAAATCAGAATTTTCATTCTGACTTTTGCAATATCAAAAACTTTAGTCGCACGTTTAAATAAATTTATCCGTAACAACAAACCACATAAAAATAATCTTCATCAAGGTATCTGCATGTCTTTCCTCAAAAGGAAATTGCAGATGTCATTCCATGACATTGCAGTATTTTCTACATTGTGAAGCTCAGATTTAATGACCAGGCCTGATGTTGAAACTGATTCAGTTTCTCATCTGACATCAGCTGTGGTCTTTAACCCTTTTGTCATCAGATTTAGGTACATTCCTGTTACTTTTGTACGCCTTCAGAGGGCAATGTTGCAATGGGATGCGTGGACCTCAACACAAGTAAATTGGGTTAAAGGATGCCATGCCATGTACCTGTACACAGGGGAAAGGGGTAAAACGATGCATGGCCCTCTAAGGGTTCATCAATCATAAAAGCTGACACACTAGAAACGTAATTCCTTAGTTTTGGTATCAACCCCCCGAAAAAAACGAAACTCCTTCATGCAAAAATGGTAATTGATTTCAGGAAGACTCATTTGTTTATGTGTTGAGAATACCAACCTGACTTTCAAACATTGTGCAAAATGTATAAATGTATGTAGATAAACTTTACATTTACACATTTTCAATGTTCAAAAAAGTCTATATTCTTTCATCAGAGTTCAAACTACAGTAAAACCTGTCTAAACTGAACCCTACAGGGACTGAGAAAATTGTTTGGTTTGGAGAGGATCCTGTAATATAGAGTTCTATTGGAATTGGACCGGGAAAAGGGTTTATTTTAGACAGCTTTCACAGTATGTCATTGGTTTCATAGGTTGTCGTAATTTGAGTCCCATTTTTCATCTTGCTCATTGAGTTAGTATTGCTTCAGAGCTGTATAATCCATTTAGTTGAGGCTACAAAAACTGAAATTGCATATGCATTGTCATTCTTTCTCTTCTGTTATGGTGTCACGATCGGATCACTTTATTTTTTGTTATTGTAGAATCTTTAAGAATTTTGACACGTCTTAGTCGCCGCCCTGAGGAATTACATTTCTAGTGGGTGAGCTTTTATGATTGACGGCCCCTAATGAGAAATGGGGTAAAGTATGCATGGACCTGAATATCTTATCAAATCATATGCATATCAAAACAATGATCATTAGTGTACTTTGCACAAATGAGCATATTTAGAAATTGACCTCAGATTTATATCCATAACAGGCAAAGAGCCATGTGACCCATGTTTACATATTGTTGGTCTCAGACAAAAAGATCTGTGATCCAAAGTGAGAAAAATGGCCCCAGTTGGCAAGTTTTACCGACTGCCTTCCGTAAAACACTTTGCCTCCCCATAACAGAAATCAAAGAATGTAAAACATAGCATATAGCACATGAGCATAGGGTAACTGTGATATGTGCTTCACACTGATGTCATACAGATTCCTCGTAATGAATATCACATAGTTAAAGCCCCTCTAGCTGGAACTTCTGAAATTTGTTGACCTGAAAAGGGCTTTCCATTTTCTCTGCTTTTCTTTAAATTCTACAAAGTTAAAGAGGCACTCCCACTTGGTAACATTTTTAAAACACATTTTTTTAATGCCAACGGTCGATATTTGACATGGCGACTGCGCGCGGATCGCGAGATATCGATAAAAACATGTCCTCAAAAAAGTTAAAAGTTTGAATTCCGGTGGCCCACCTGAATTCAGCTTCCGAACATAGAACATTCGGCACTGGGGCCATTGTCAACTAAGCTATGGAGGACGAGTCTACGCTGACGCTGCTGTACGCCACAGCAGTACCACTCGCGTCGGTGAGCGGTCATGTCCCATGGGAGAAAGCCGAGTCCTACTGACTCGGCAAAAAAACGAAAAACAAAGTTTGTTGATTCCACCAGAATTCGCATAGGTGACTAGCACAGATAGGTGCGGTTGATACATAGTATGCATAGTGGCCGCTGCGTGGTATGCGCGCATACCACACGCAGCCGCCGCTATGTATCGAACCACGCGTAACAGTGTGGCAGACGACAAAATGTAGTCATCAGAGGCAACTAATATTTTACACGTAAAAACTGATATCTATGTGGTATTGTTTAAAATTTTAATACAACTGATTGAGAATAATGAAAACGACAAAAACTAAGGAGAAGTTTTAAAAAAGAGTTACCAGAGGTAAAGGCATTGATAATGATGTATATAAGGTCATCGCAGTAGGAGGTAAATTAATTGCGTCATTCGAACGTTTTTGGACTCCTTAGAATATCGTCAATCAGCACAACAACACACTTTCGGGGGATATCTGGTCATAACCAGAAACGATCGTAAAACTTCGGGATGTGAAAAATACGCTTGGGAAATGACATGTTTTATCGATATCTCGCGATACGTGCGGAGTTGCCAAGTCAAATATCGACCGTTGGCATTAAAAAAATGTGTTTTAAAAATGTTAGCAAGTGGGAGTGCCTCTTTAAGGGATATAGTCTTTTACTTCTGAAAAATTGGACGAGAAAATTTATTTAGATTTCTCACCATTTTTAAAAATTGGTAATATTACAAAGAAACAAAGCATATGATGTCCCAGTGGAAAACATTCAGCACTATGCATTATATTGGACTACTCTGTTGTTTCTGTGAAGATTCCAATGCATATATGCACGACGTACAGTATTTTTGCTTTATTTGCATGAGGGCGCCATTTTATGTTTGGGCAAACATTTATTATTTATCTTGCTCAAAATTGCACATGCAGTCCCAGTGGACAGTTTATCATACTTGTATCACACCCCTCAAGGAGTTCATTCCCACGAACTTGTTTCAGTTTGGAAGTACGGTAAAAGCACAAAAATAATGCTAAAAGATGCAGCTATTATGCCTTTAAAATCATAATACATCAAAACAGACACAGATACAATTGTGGAAAGCATCTTTAATTCATATATGTTTTTGTATAATTAATTAGTATGGTTTGAATTTTCTGGCAGACTTCATATTTGCTATCTTCTGTTTATCTTCTTCAAACTTCTTCCTCAACTGGGCAATATCTGAAAAGAGTTGAAAAAAGGAGTTTATATAAAATCTAATCTTTCTGCTCATACACTTTATAAATTTCCAATGCATGAATAGTCAACACATTCACCGTCCTTCAAAAGCTTCAGTGAGGTTAACATTGGATTGTATGTGGGAAGTAACAGCTTCACAACACAATTTTTCCCTATCAATGGCTGTTATGCATGTAAATCGATGTGTTGTGCACAGCATGTGTATATACATCTTTTGTGCATTTAAGCTTCTTGTGATCCCTCTTATATCTTGTTGCTGGACTGGATGAACACAAACCGAGTCCAGTTAAAGGGATGGGGGTATAGGGAGCGCCCTCGCAGTGGACCAATGTACACTGGGAAAGCATGTTCGTCACATGGCCCTCTTAAATACTACCGGTAGTATGATCATACTTTTCATTAGACAAGCATCACTTGTGACACTACGGAAATATATATACTGGTAATCATATGGCATTGTCTAAAATACTTGTTCATACACATTTGCTGTGTAGCTTACGTTCTCTTTGTGATTCTCTGTACTGGAACCTGTAGAAATTGAGTAATTCTTTTTTCTGATTCTGTTGCTTTTCCTTTGCCATGGCTTTCTTTTGATTTGCCTCAGTTCTTGCAACTCCAGGATTTCTTCCTTTCCTGGTGACTGTCACCCAACCGTCTTCATCGGGAACCCCTTCATCCTCTGCTTCTTGTTCCTCTTCCTGTGGATGACAAAGGTGGGAATGATGATGATGAAATTAACAACAAGAGTAATAATAATAATAATAATATAATAATAATAATTATTGTTATCATTATTGTTGTTGTTGTCGTTGTTGCTGCTATTATTAAACAACAATAATATGAGATTATTACAAGAATACTGCAAAGGATAAACAAGGACATTGGCACAGCATATTGCGGAGGGCAATGTTCACTGCCGGTGTCCTTTGCAGTAATTTTGTAATAACCTTATTATTACACATCTTACATTCATGACCGGAGTGTCAAAAGGGTCAAGTATTAACCTTAATTGTACAGTGTCGACAACTTTTCTTCCGATTTATAGTGCTAGTATGGAACATCTTGGATGCGCTTCTGGATAACTTGTGAACTACATGTACAGAGGGTAGAGCACAAGACATATTCTGGCATTCGTCCAATGGGCCCTTTGAAACCGTTCAACAGTGAAGGTGCAGATGCAGCAGAATGCACTGCACGTGGTGTTGTGGGATGCCTAGAAAGGGTAAATTTTACTGAACGTGCATTCTGTACCATAATTAAGTATAAATATGTTATTTAGTCCAGGGTCAATCTTTTGAATGGATCAGAAAGCACGACTATGCTGTACTGCCTTCAAAATGTTCTTTGCTTCCAAACTAATTCAAATCTACAACCATCCACATTTCCCCAGAAACTGACAGACATGCCATGAGAATGAATTATGTTTTAAGTGACAGATGATGGCTGTGAGGCAAACAGCCCATGTTTATCAGGTATAACTGCATCATATTTCAACACAGCATGGGAAAATCACAGTACAGAAATAGCCAGGAAAATGATGCACACGCTCACCTCAAGTTTCCGTTTATCATAATCTGCCATGTACTGATCAATGTCTTTCTGCATTTCTTTAGCATCAGGCCAGCTGTCAAAATAATCTTTACACCACTCTGTGGATATGGAAGTAAATGACAGGTTTTTCAAGAAAACAATGCAATCTTATGAATATTACACACTGAGCACCTGACTCGAAATATGAGTGTACATTTATAATATGAGTTACTCAATGCTATCTCTGACAATATTGATATTTTGCAGTTTTCAATTTTAGATGAGAGCCATAAAAAAGTCTAAGGACAGCAGAATTTACTATACTTACTTTTCATTCCAGTCAACACAGGATATTGGTCTGTAGATAATAAGAGAGGTTCTGGATACTTCATTGCCTTGGCCTTTTTTAGTGCTATTTCTTTTCCAAATGTGACATAAGCAACTTTATAGCCCTGAAATCAGGAAACATTCAGATACCAATGGGATTCTTTATATGGAAAGAAATATACCGTTTTGTCATAAGGCCAAAAAAAATAAATTGTGCTGTTCCGATAGCATGGTTTTCAAAAATAGGGTAGGTAGGTCTGAAGGAATTTTTTTTTTCAAAATATTTTTATTCTTAATTATGCATTTTTCAGGGGTTCAGGGCGGTCAAACACTGGCCACAACATTTCCAGAAAAATGTATCATACATATAAAAGGAAAAAAACAAAAAATGACATCCTCGTTCAAGCAAAAATCAAATGCCTGATTTTACAGTTTTTTTTCTTTCTTTCTTTTTTTACTTCCGTGTTTACATAGCTCTAAAAACTTAAGCGTCAGCAGGTAAAAAATAGGGTAGGTCGGGTTATCGGAACAGCTCAACTTTTTTGTTCGGCCTAAGAAAGGTTATGGCAGTTTTCTATTCTTTATTACTAAAGATCCTTATCACAAAAGATAGGTTCCCTGATATTACTCAATGTAAAAAACTCATGGGTATAAGATTCATGAAGAAATCAACACATGATAACAGAAGTCAAAATCTGCTATTCAACTGCAGCTTACTATGCTTTTGACATTGTTTTTTTTTTAATACATACAATGTGTGTGATTCTATTCAAATATTCAATATTGTAAAATGGAAAATTACAACGAATAGCTTTAAATAAAAGTGGTCAGATTATTGACATGATGACAATTTCTGTAAATTTTGTCTTAGGAAGAGGAATATATATTCTTTACATTATGTACACATACCTTTATGACATGTTTCTCCGTAAAAGTTTTCAATGTCTGTGCTTGTGGTTTTCGATCATCCTGTCCTATCCTCTGTTGAAATTGGACCCGTTCCACTTTTCCACAAGAAGAAAAAAGTCTTTCAAGGCATTCCTATCGGACAATAAACATGGTGCAAGCAAAAAGCCAAGTTAAAGAAAAGGTGCCAATAATTGTTCATGCAAACTCGTGTACCTTTGAGATATCAACTTCTAACCGACTCAATCTTTTAACATACCAATGCAATGCTTTGCTATCCAACATGTTCGGATCTTCATCAATGACTATGGAAGTAAAAATGAGTTATAACACAATGTTGCTGTGGATTATCTTGACATTTGTTTGACCAGTACATATAGAAAATCAAAGGTACACAGTAGAAGGCCCCATATTGCCATTTATTTCAAATGCCAACCTGGAATAGAGATCAGACTATTGAAAATGTATTAATTAGGCCATTTAAAGAAAATTCTTTGTTTGCCGTCCTTGGATTTTTGAATAAATACCAGACAGCCAGGAGAAAAAACAAACACACAAAAAAAACATAAGTGTATTAACATAAGCTTAGCTTTTATTTCAATTTTGGTTTCCTTTAGAAAAATAATATATTATTTGTAATAGTGTTAACATTGTGTTTGTTTTCTTAAGTTTCTCTTAAAACCTACCAGTATTTGGACGACAAACAAAGAATTTCATTTAAAGCGCCTTACTGCAAAAAGCTGAGAAAGGCATCCAGGATTTACCAGCTACCATTATAGTGTCATACCTCATTACAGTACGGTGGTACATTAACAACTAACAGAGTCTTCTCTGCCGGCTTTGTGTCATCCCCTTGTTTTGCATTATGTACTTTGTAATAGAAATAGCGGACAACATCACTCTTTGCATTAAACTTGACTGGCATAACTGTGGTAGAGAATATACATGTATAGATAAAGTCAAAATAAGTTGTTTTGTAAGATTATGATTTTTCTCTAAAGTTTTGACAAAATTCAATGCATGGGGCATCCCATGGTTTACATTTTAGAAAATCGATTTTTCACAAAATGAAAACCTATTCCCATCATAGTTTTAAACCGTGAAAGAAACACCCTGGAGATTGAACAAAATAAGAATGTTCCATCCACAGTTCTATATTGACAAATGCTCTGGAAACCCAGAAACAGCAGAAAGCTCATCATGATAGAAGTATTACCTGTTTGCATATCATTCAAGTCTTGTCATGAACACAGAACAGTGAGAAATAAGGCTGAGATGAAAACAATACAATACTGGCTGTGGTTGGATGGGATTTTTCATCAGTTAAAAACATGTTGGTCACTAAGATGACGCTGACTGTGAACACAAGATAATTCACATTTAGGGCAGTAACCAGCAATAGATATGGGCACATTAGCTTTCTATAGTATAGGCTGTATCTGAAAAGTCTAAATATCTTCATTTAGGCATTGAGGATTTGTGTACTTCACTGCCACACCTATTTGGTGACTACAAGAATATTTAAACATAGCGTCAATGACACTTGGCTCACATTTGGTTTGATGTGGCAGGCAAGAGTGAGTTTACTGATCAAAAGTTTATCCCTTGGAACATGCATACAAAGTTACAAAGCAATCCAGCCAGCAATTTCAGAGAAAATGACTTTTTGGTCAAAAATATTAAAAATTGCCCCAAAAATAATACAAATATGAAAATTTGACCACAATTTGAAGATATTCAACTAAGGTTGCCTCTAGGTACATGCATACCAAGTTTCACATGTTTTTTTTGACCAAAAGTGCAAAAAATTGCACCAAAATACAAATATGAAAATTTCACCACTATTTTAACAAATTAGATAGAAGAAAACCCTAGGATCAAGAGTAGTAACTTTCAAAGCAATCCAATAAGAACTTTGGGAGAAAATGATTTTTTGACCAAAAATGGGAAAAATAACCCCCAAAATACCAATATGAAAATGTCACCACAATTTGAATAAATCTGACAAGAGGCTACCTCTAGGATCATGCATACTAAGTTTCATGGCAATGGGACAGACATTTTCAAAGAAGATTTTTGACCAAATATGGGAAAAATTGCCCCAAAACTACAACAATCAAAATTTCACCACAATTTGAACAAATCTGACTTAAGTCAATATAAAGAGTCTGCATTCAAAGTTTCAACCAAATCTGACCTGTGCTTACAGAGTTTTAGCAATTTGATAGATTTCCCCCTTTTTTACCTCATTTGCATATTTTTTACACTGACATGTTCATTTGAACAAATTCACATCTCCAGTATTCAAAATTTTCACTCACTCTGAGAATGTCAATGGAATTTATTTTTAGTGCCTGAGAGAAAATCTTGATTACTCCTTGGAAAAGCAGTCTAAATACATAAACAAACCAGAGATTTAGTTCACAAAAGGAGTTGGAGAATGAGCAATAATCAGAGTTCAGGCAGGTATAGGTCATTTTACTGAATTACGCTCACTTTGGTTTATTTTGCTGTTCAAAGTCCCAACCAAAGTTGGGTCATTGTAATTTACCCATTTTTTCTACGAAACAGCCTGCAGCTGTTCGGGGTGGGGTTGACTTCTTGATGACCCACGTAGACAAAACTGATCCCAGCACAGACAGCTGCATTTCCACAGCTAGGAATAGGACAACAAAGTGGAGAATCAACTGTGTGCATCAAACAATGGGAAGTCAGAATGAAATTGTGTGATCACATAAACTATAGTAATTGTACTGACTTTCCCTAAACTAAATCAGACTAGACTAAGGGTAGTCGAGACAGTGCTGTTGAAGTTGTAAAAAAACTTGTATGTACTATGTTGACTATCCCCTATTTACGTGGAAGGGCTTCTATTTTCCACTTGCATTTGAGTATGACATATTAATTGCTATATAGGTATACAGACTACTGCATGCTGCAATCAGTAGCACTATCACCCCCTTGGTTGCGCTAAGCTTTAACATGGCAAAATCAAGGTATTCTTAGGGGTATGGATCACAGAATGGGGTCCCACACAGTGTGCCACCTCCATCATTTTCGCAGCAAGCATACAGGTTAGGTTCAGCCGATAGCGGTATCATTTAGGGCAGGCTACTACACGACAGGTGTACATTGCAATGCCAGACCATACTGTAGGGTGACCGGACGAGAAGCCCTCCTATCCCATACAATGGGGCTGACACGAGTTTTCTGAGAGTGACTGCTCGAAATCGAAGGCTTAAAGGGGGACCCAGGTAGTAATAAATTGTACAAATCCACCTTAAGTATGCAACAGTTGTGCACATTTATGTCTGTGAACAAGGTAATGGTGACAAAATCTTGAAGTTTATGAACAAACTTTGTCAACAAATGTCGGAGGGGACGCCATCTTGGAAGTTGTCTACTTGCACGCGAATGGTCGCTATGAGAGATCGCGTGAACGGAAATAGTTGCATTTCACAGTGAATGTTGTGAAGACTAGAAAGTCAAGATGAGTGCAAAAATTTCCCAAAAACGTCTTTTTTCTTTAGAGAAACTGCTGACGAAATTTTTACTTTGAAACGTCTATGACTTTTCGCATCGTTTTCCAAGAAGGGAAGGAATGGCCATGCGAGCAAATTGTACCTTAGATATTTTTCTACTTGTTTTGTGCTCTAAAAAGGCTAAGCTATGCAGCGCAAATTAGCACCCACGGTTTTCCAAAAGCAGGAAGTAACGTTCGCAATAGTGCCGAACCCAAACAACATGCTTTTTCACCCTTGTGCAGCTGTCATTGACCAGAAACAATGGCTTGTATCCATGATACTGGAAACACAAAGGTCAGCGTGAGGAGAATCAATTTTCTTTCACTGAACTTATCAATTTATACAATATTCTCACAGAAATAATTTGGAAACTATAAATGCACCTTTCACCGGACTCATTATTGTACAGTTAGTCATCTTTGAGCTATTTTAACCATATTTGGTCCGATATTTGGTCACACTGTCTCATTATTCCTCATTACAATATTCTCAGGAAAGAATTTAGAAACTGAGATTTTCCAGAGGCTGCCAAATTGTGATTATGCTAATTAGCCAAATTATTTTTTCAGATTTGGACTTTATAACAACACTTTCAACAGATGCCATCAAGATTTTGGCAAAAGATTTCAGTTTTAAAAATCGTCCGGTCACCCTACATACTGAAATGTGAGAAATATACCGCAGTCACTTGTGATCGGTCTATTCACTGGCGTCTATGCCCCATAGACTATGGGGGCATAGATAACCAGCGGAATAGACCGATCACAGGTGACTGTGCCGCTAAATGATAAATAATGATCATAACGTTTATCAAAGATATAAACGAAATTTGTACAACGCGATTACGCGAAATGTACAACTCCAACAAACCTCGAAATCCGCACACTGTATTCATCGAGGGCGCAGCCATTTTGACTTTCTTGTCCTGTTAAACTACCTAACTCGACTAAAAGAAATAACGTCCGTCGTTTTTGCTGTTACATTCAGTGTATAGTGTCAAGAATAGTACGATTCAGTTAAAATACTCGACTAAGTAATTATTTGCTGAAAAAATTGGATTTAGCTTCAATTTTTTGCCCGGTAAAACATCGTTCTTTTTCAGGTGTAAAAATTGCTGTGAAGCTGTGAGGCCTCGATGGTAAAGGTCACTGATTCTGCGTGGACCAACGCTACTATTTTGGTGAATTTGTCTTCTGGTGAAATTTTCTACAGTGAAATTACACATTTTGACGTGCTAATTGCGACCAGGAGAACACATTTCTCTCTCAGCGACAACGGGAATAATGTTAACTTACTGAAGAAGCGGGCGAGGGGTAAATTTGCCAACATTTACTCCCAACCAGAAACACTTTGAGAGAATGTGAAAGGCTCTCGAAAGGTCGTTCAACGTCGTTTCGGTAAACACGATCCAGTGGGAGTTGAAGGTAGATAACAATGTGAGCGCAGTACAGTACTGTAGTCGCAACACCTTTTCGCGTGACCTGCCTTCTAAAGCGGTCGGAACGTTCACCAGAACGGACAGACTTTTATTTTTGATCTGTTTTTACTATCCAACCAATGTTATCGTTGTGCTGTGAGTTGGTCGATTGGCCTAGCGGAGCACAATGAAATGCATTTCAAAAACTGGTAGTGCTAGTATCGCGGACCTACGAAGTAATCTCAGTGTACACCTTCGATTTCTGTGCTCAGATGATCTAGCCGAAGTCAAAAGGCTTTGCAGAGACTGGTTTCCAGTGGAGTAAGTGTACCCTTTTCTTCAGTCCCTTTTGTTTTGTATGGTGTGGTTAGGAACTAGAAGAATGAGCATTCAGACTTATCATGTCATGTACGTTACAGCTTAAGAATAACAGGAAATCATCAAAAAGTGACATCCCACAATTGTCTCCAAGAGGAATGGACACGACTCGAACACTTTTTATTTACATGAATCACCGTAATTTATAACTTTTCACCTTAGACGTAGAAGCTGTGTGATAAATTACATAATTGAATAATTTGTGCAAGTAATTGTAATTTTGCTCATTTTGAGCCACATGGAGTATAACACTCAAACACAGTCCCTCGGTGGGACTGTGGCTCAAGCAAGGAAGGCTTCAAGATTATTAACTGACTAGATAAAACTGCCGATTTCATCAAAGCTTATGTAACTGAATGTTCAAAGTGGGTAGAGTGGCAGAGTGTGACCCTGTAAGCATTATCATACAATAGGGTGCATTTGTGTCGCACACTTCACATACAAACAAAACAAATAAATGATGACTTAGTCTGCTTACAGTCTGTCCTCCTCCAAAATTCAATCGCACACATTTTGGTAGTGACTGAATGGTGTGAACTTTCCCAAAGAGGGGACCTATCCAAAAATAAAAATAAAATGTAGAAATTAAATTTATAGTTGTAGGCACACCTTTTGTAGCATAATGATAGTGCAATCCAAACAGTGCTTATGTAAACAAACATCTCTGAAATCTCGAAGATCAAATCTCTAGAATGTGTAAATACAAGAATTCATCAGAATCAGGTTGTTTGATTGTCGCAAATGCTGACGGTAACAGTAAACAGGACTGTTTGGAATATGGAGATTAGCATTGTGTAACATTTATCAAGGACTCTCATGATCAGATGAATGAGACACCATATTGTCAGAATTACATCTCAGTCATACTCTTGTACCGGTACTATCTGTTTCAAACACTAGGTCCCTGAGTGAAATTGTATATTTTAGAGCATAGGTGCAAGCAAGAGTACATTGGTCATGCGTATTACATAGGCTCAGGCTTATGCAAGATGTAATAACAGGACAGAAATTCCATGAAACGTGGCCATATTGTGTGGTATAGGCTAATGATTAGTTATGAACAGCCAGTCAGATTTCAGTAACTGGTGCTCTTTGGTGGTGCCATAGAAGCAAGGACTTCAAGAAGAAAATATCTCTTTGTATGATAAAAGGAGCACAACTCTGGTGCAAAAATAAAATCTTTATTCGAAATTTCAGTCCTTCACAGAGGACCTTCTTAAATACTCTGAAATGAATAGTATACAAACACTTTAAACTATGAAAGATGCAATAGATTCTTTAAAAAGAGGGAGGAGGAAATAGAAAGCAAAAATGAAGAAGAATGCTTGCATGTAGCATAGAGGTCTGGTAGGAAGGGACCTATGTGTAGAGATAGTGTAGGACACAATCCTGACGTGTTTAAATATATATGCTATTTTGTACCTTCGCATTTTGCTAAAAGTGAAAAAATGTAAAACAGAGAAAATTTCAAAGAAGTTTAAACACAATGAAATGACATGTATAATTATAAGTCAGATACTAGAACATGTATTATTATAAAAGTTATACTTCTGTATGTTACCTGTAAATCTAGATGAACTTTATTTCTGTTACATTATTCAGAATACCTTTACAATGTATTATGTCCATTCAGAGAATCAAAGCATGTGAATTTCATCAGGCAGGGGTTGGAAATGAATGGGGTGCATATTGATCACTGGCATTATGAGGCACATTTGTCATTGTCAAGATTTCACTTGATAGTTGATGACAGTGAAAATTGTTGAATGGATGCAAATGCACTGAAGCGATGTCCCTGACTTAAAGGACAAATTTTCAAAGCCATAGTACGTTATATTTAGCCCGTATTCACTCCAGAATGCTACAATACTGGTTGTTAAAAAAAACATGCAACTAGCTTTATACTTGGCACTAGGGTTTAGTCTTCTGTGGCTTACTTCTGTTCTGGTGCTTTTTAAACGCCGGTGTTCAAAACCAATTTTCATCAGAAACAGATATGCCAGCTGCATAACATGTAATTGATGTAGAGAATATTTGTCAGTTGCTGGATGAACTATGCTGTATAAACTGATAATTTTCAACCAGTCATCTTCTAAAGGCGGCTCAGGTAGCTATTTCAGAAAGCAGGTAATATGTATTGAAAACAGCTACGGTACACTAAATTGGAAAACCTCTTCATCATCAGAGAAAAGTTCATGTTGTGATTGCTTATCGTAAGATCCAGAAAATTCAGTGGGAATATTGTACATGTATTAAGATACTTGAAAATACATGGAATGAGATACAACTTTTAATAGCAGCTTGGTCGAGAACTTTTGGTCATCATTCAGTTTGCTTTATGCCAGGTGAAGAGTGTGCAAACTGTGAAATATAGACATGTTGGAGTCTAGCGCATTGCGTGGTGCCGTTGAGCATTGATTCAATGGGTAACAGGTGATGGGTGCCTCATCTTGTCAATAGAGTTCTGCCCAATGGATGATTGAGTAGATAAAAAAATGTAAAAGCATAACTTCAAGTTCAATTTTGACAGAGCAGCAGGAACTTTGGTTAGTGTGCAACACTTTTCCTTGCTCATTGGAATAGAGCTTTGGTAAAACAACAGGCAGTCCATATAAACTGTAAACATACATATATTTAAAGACCACAAGACATATGTTTGTATGGAATTTTGCAATGTAAAATGAAAACATGAAAAACAGATTTAAATTGTAAAGCATTGTATAGATATCTATTTGGTGAATTTTAGAGCATTTATAAATGAAGTATTGATTAATGTTTAGCGTACGAGAATTGTTTGTATGTATGTATAATACACAATTATATTATTGGTGTTTCCATATTTAACATGTGAAAATGTAAGATAGTAGAATGTTTAAACAATACTGAATGTCTCTTAAGTCTGATCTCAAGTAAAATAGAAATCAGAAATGGAAAAATTACACAAGCATCTAAGAGAAGTCCCACATGACCCGGACGGTCTGTTCACTGAATTACAAACTGTTCATTCAGCTGTGCTGTGGCTGTGATCACCTTATGTACATGTAGTCAGACCAGTCCAGCCAAACTTGAACAAAAATTGTCTTTAAACCATTGGAACACAGGACTAACTGCAACCGCCAAAGCTAACTGCAGACCAGTTCATTTGAGGTGTGTCCTTATTACCAAGCTTTTTTTTTTTCCCCATCTGTTTTGACAGATGCCTGGTTCAGATTAATAACATATAATAAAAAAAATAATATTATTTCAGGATTGAAACAGTCAGATGTGGACAAAATCCGTTGAGTATTTCATATATACCAGTATTGTAATGTAAATGGAAATTCAAAAATTGCTTCAATATAGGCTAAATTTAAATATAATGGTGCTTGAATCATACAGAACTGCCATTATTTCCCTTTCCATACACTATGTTGTATACTGTTCAAATCTTGCAATTTTGCCAGTCATCAGAAAGATCTGCTGAAAAAACAATGTCATAAAGGTCGGTTGTGTTTTGATTGACCACCATAATCAACCCAAGGTAAATGGACCAGCCATACTGTATCTAGAGCTATCCAAAGGGTATATACCTGGTAGTATCTTTAGGGGTCACTCTAAGAATAGTCCAATGAATTCTGCCTTCTCTTTCTTGACACATGCTACATGTAGTCTTCATACTGAGTTCTTGCTCAGATGAAAGGTAGCCAAGAAATTGATCGTTGAAACTATGGCTCAAGATTGGTGTATAGCTGCTAGTAAATACACTGCTTGCAATCGCGCTAACATGTATTTGTCTAGAAATAGTTGCTTGACCCTTTGCTTGTTAATGACTATCTGTCAACAAAGAGATTGTGCTTAGTAGGTGAAGGGTATTTATCATTAATCTACTGGTGTTTTCAACATTTGATCCACCAATAGATAATGTTTGCTTCCATGCAGAATGAATTTGTTGTTGAAGAATATTCCTTACATGTAACTGCCTATTATTTGTAAATTGGTAGTTGTAAAAAACTAAAAATACCGAAAGCATGACTGATTTATGACCAATGTATTGAGATCATAACTGTAATTTAGTGTCCCCAGCTTGTGTTTGAACCATGGTACATGTGTGAATAACATTTGATTTTATGCAGCTCTACATATACATGTACCTGCCCAATCAGTGCATTACATGTAGTTTACTTTTATTGCATATGCTGCTTCCATCTGATCAAAATTTCACAAATGCAGCGAAGTTAAACTCCAATTACATGTATCAAGGATAATGCAAATGTGCTGGTACGATAAATAACACGTCTGGGAACACGTTTTACCCGTGAAGATGAAGTCATTTCATACTATCTGTGACTCAGTGTTTTGTTAAGGTTTGTACCAAGGTAAATTATCAGAGTTGCCGACTCATGTTACCTGGGTCCCACTGGGAATATCAATGCAATCCTATCAGGAGACTACAAAAACGTTACAGGGGTTCCGAACCATTTATCTACATGTCCACGTCTTAGCAAAAACACTCCATGTGCCGTCTTTCTGGCAAATGATTGAATTGCTGTACATGTGAATATCTGTCATTTCATTCCCTGACAGTCATACATCGAGTATATAGTGATTTATTGATTCCTTTGTGAGCGCTCAAACAATTTTCTTTCCAATAGTTATTCCAATGAATTATTTACTGTGCTGATAACAATTACAGAAACTGATTTCTTACAGTTAAAACAGAATGTCAAGCATTTTACTTGAAGTGACTTGTATTTATGCCGCTAATGCTATTACGTGAAATATATGGAAATTCCTAACCTTTGAATTTTTATAAATATTTTCTACTTCTATGACACCCAATGTCTAAAATATTGTACCAATGTTCTTTACAGAGTTAAATTTTTTTAAAAACCTCCATGGTAAGATGCGCGTATCTGAATGTACTGTGGTGCAGGCGTAAATGTAGAGTATTATCCCATCGTCCTGTGATATGACAGCACTGTATACTACATTTTCAAGAAATGTGTTCACATTGAATGCTTCAAAGAAGTTGCAAAAGAAAATCCAGTTTTGTCTTGATGCACTGTCCTGAAAACGGCATGAAAAAGTGAGCATTGCCATGACTGGATTAACCAAACCATGCAAATCACCCTGGTAGCATTCAAGAAGCCCCCTTATGTAGGACTCTTATCTCTGCCACAAATGTCATTGATGGTGACCTCCAGTCTTTATCGGTGAATAGTTTAGATAAAGCAGCAACAGAGCAAAACATATGATCACAATGAACTAGGAGGATACAGAAAGTGACTTTGAGATCCAGTCTAAATAAACATTCTGCATGTAGATTTTGTGTCCTTTACACTTTATCAACTTTTATCTTTGATTATAACAATTTCTGTGCTGTGTTGTGTTTATTTTTTTACATTCATATAAGTGTGGTACGTTTGATTAACAGTTTGTCTGGTTAAAAATGCATTACTATTACTGATAATGATACTTTTGAGCTTGGTGGAAAATTGATGAAATCATTTTGCCACTTCACTGCATTTTTATTTACGTCAATAAATCCAGTTCACATTTGTATGAGCTGTTAACAGACATCGCCTTTGGCTGAATCTACAAAATGTAATGAAAGAGGGGGGTCCAGTCATGAATGTTGATGACACCTATACCTACACGTACCTTGCCCAATCCCGAACAAAATCCCTTTCAAGCAACTACATGGGTAATGTCTTGTGTACAAATTTTTATTCATTTGAAAACAGAGTCATAGGAGTACTGTCAGGTCTTTACATCAAGCCAACAAAACGCCTTTAGTCACGAGAACGTAATTGTACAGACAGTGCTGTCTGAGTGTACACCGAATATCTGATATGTTAATTTACATGTCATTACCATATGTTCCTGTATGTGTTTTCACATATTTCTGAGGGGTGCTGACGTTAGACTGTCAGGTACCAGTTGTGTGGGGAGTGTCCAAATGCTCAGCCAAATCACATCACTCTAGAGCAGTGTGCTTGTAAGGTTTATTTCAACATGTTCAAAATTCATGAGGATTCTCAGCCTGAACCAGGGTATTGTGCTATACACTTTAACCTTGTGCAAATGAAAGGAAAGTGTGTAATTTGCATAGCTTTACACCCACGGCATTTACAGTGATGGTATTGGGAGATAATTTTATTTGCACGTACGTGTAATATGTCCATTGTAAAACCTGTGTCAGCTTAAATAAGTTCTGCCATCAATATAGGGATGTGCATACATGCAGAGAAATGCCCCGAACAAAAGGAAATGTGTATTCGTACCTTTGTATGTCTGGTCTCCATAGCAGTCACTACTTAAATCATCATGTGACAGTAATTATTTTCAGAGTAACACTCCTATGGGACTGGTATTTTGTAATATTTCTGTTTTCAATATTGTACCCAACAGAAATTACTCAGGACTGAGTGCTTTCATCTCACAAAGAAGATATTTATAATTCATTTTGAAAAAAGAGCAAGTGATGTCTGCTCTTCTTCACGCCTTCACCCTTATTTTATTTACTAATTATGCAAAACTGTGGACAGGGTCCTAGACTAATGGGCTGTGCCTTTAGTACATGTATGGCTACTGTGTTTGTGTATACTGTCTGTGAAGGGTACATGGTGAATCATCTGAATTGTAGAGTTTAGTTGTGCAGTTGTAGCTATGGACGACTAGGCTGACCTGTTGTGGTTGGCATGCCTCTTTCAAAATGAATGAGTTATGCACTGTACAGTTTGATGTTTCAGCACATATAGTGCAATGTATATCACATCACTTGATTGAAACTTATTATTCAGTACAATTTATACGTGCTGTTTTACCACAAATCAATCCAATTTGCAGTTTGGTGTTTGAAATAGTGGTGGGCAAAGTCGGCCATTTTTCATTAATTTTGTTTGATATGAGATACTACTTATATTGTTTGACATGTTAGATAAATAGATAAGTTTCTCTCAGTACTGATGGCCTCCTACCAAAATAAATGTACAAATCAATAAATATAAAGCATAGACCGGTCGCTAAAAATGTACAGAGGACAGCAAAGCAGTGGATAAAAATGTATCTTAATTGTTAATAGTATCATCTCTGAGTTTTGTGGCATAAACAATAAACCTACTAAGTTTACTACTTATATTGTTTGACATGTTGAAAGATACTGAATAAATGGGTGACCATGCATAAATTTGACCCCGGTTTTAGACAAATTAAATGAAACCATGGCGAAAATGAATTAATGGTCATGACCATTAACTAATATTTGCGATGGTTTCATGTATCGTGTCTAAAACCAATGTTGAAAGATACTGAATGAACGGATGACCATGATACATGAAACCATTGCGAATATGAATTAATGGTCATGACCATTAATTCATTTTCGCCATAGTTTCATTTAATTTGTCTAAAACCGGGGTCGAATTTATGCATGGTTACCCATTTATTCAGTATCTTTCAACATGTCAAACAATATAAGTTATATCTCGTATCAAACAAAATTCATGAAAAATGGCCAACTTTGTCCCTTTAGCGCATTAAAAATTCAATGTTTGGCTTGATCCATAATATTACACCATCTTATTCTAGTGTCTGTGATTATACTTATTATGGAAAAATATTTCAAGAAATTGCTGTCATCACAATGTGTTTTGTATTGCTATTATGCTCACTTCAAAGTCAAACTATCGTATAAAACTTTTAGCTGCTACACACAGGGTATATTGTGACATATTTTTGTACATTTAAACTTTCATCTGTTTCTGTGAATATTTCAACATAAAAGTGCAATGAGTAGAACTAAGTCACAATCTTTCCCATATATTCATTTAAAAGGGAGAAAAGAAATGAAACATTTGAAGTTTTGATATTCGAATTCCTATAGTTACAGCTATTGTTCCTTCAAGATAATGCTCCAGGTATGCAAGAAAATGCATGAAGTTCCAATGAAGGTACTACCGTGGTATAATATAATTGGATGACTTACTGCTGAACACCACTTGGGTACCCAAGTCAACTGTCTCAGGACAACCCAAGTAATGCTCCCTCACAAGTGTAGCCTCATATCAAAATGAAGACAGACTTTGATAATGGATAAAATGCCATCATTGTTCACTACTCAGACACAAATGCACAACTATTGTATGCACCATCCTAAATAAAATATTCAATACTTTTGAGCAGAGTTATTGTATGTACATGAGGATGTGTATTGTTGCTAAGTAGATAACATACTACATGCATTTCTTAATTGGATAACTGATGTTAAAATGATATTAAACTTTGAGGTCATTTACGACATAGGTGTCATGCTATGATTAATATTTTGTGTACAACCTATTTCCTTGTTGTTTGTCACTGCATTCAGGATTTAGTCATGTGACTTTTTCACATCTGGACAACAAGGTCTTTAAATGGAAGCAATTATGTTTTAAATGAGTTTGACTCTGGGGTAATTTTCGTGAGGAATTTTCTAGTGATGCTGGAGGCTCACTTACGATGTTTTCATGAATTTAGTAGTCTTGCTGGTTTTAATCTTTCAACAGCTAGCAATACTGTCAGCAAACACCTTTTGGGCAAAGAGGTAATTGCTCAGAAAGTGATATCGTCGGGCATGGGCTGAAGACATGTACATGCATCCAGTGAATTGTTGGCACTGGAAGACAAAAGAATCCTTACCAAAATGTACCTTTTCCAAGAATGTTTTGAATGTTGACATTCTGTAGTATATTTGTCAACAGGAAGCTGAATTTACCAATAGATCAGCTGAAAGATAGATTCACTTGTAAAGTGAAACATTGTGGATTTGAGTGTTGATTTACACGTTATGTACTTTCTATTTGAAAGTAGTGGTGGACAGTGTAAAAAGAATTATTGGTGGGTAGTGTGAAGAGATGCAGGCATATAACATAGTACTCTGTGGCATTGAATGTGTACCATGGATGATGAGTGACACTAAAACCACCAAAACGAAAAATAATGTTTATATCTTTTGGAGAAAATGACCCCTTTTAGGATCATTTATCAAAACCACTTTCTTACTTTGTTTGACTGTCACATTATTCTCTTGATTAATGCAGCATCTTTGTCAAGGTAAAAACAGATAGATGTATGTTGATAAGGTAGATTTGCTGAGGAAATAATCTAGCATTTCTAGAATTATGAGGGGAAACTTGACTTAAATCACATGGAACACAAGTATCCTTTACCAACCTCTCCTTCGCTAAAAGTTATCAGATAGTATGATCTTAAATATAGTCATAGGATGAAATAATTTTTCTGCCTTCCGTACCCTAGTTCCCAAAATGAAGGTCTATCTCTGCTGAGCATGGATGGATGGTTCAACCAAACTTCTTTGAAAAAGCTATGGTATACACAAAATACTTATGAATGAATTCAGATTCTGTACATTCACCATCAGGTAGTTCTTTGCTGTAGTCTTTGAATACCAGCTGCTAATCATCTTAACAATTTGATAATGTATTGTTCATGTACTTTGGTACTTTGGAGATGCCATGCCCCATTCTGTGCTTTTTCCAGCTTGAAATGCCACTTGAAATAAATTTTCAGGGATTTACTGTGATTAATGGCGACCAAGATGACCCGTCTGTCAGAAACTGATCACCTGCAGTCTGTCATAAATTCATTTGAACATCCGTCTTTGAGTGGTATCTAGTATGCCCCATGGACAATCCAATCACGTAGTCATCAGCTAAACTGCCTCAGGAATCTTTAAGGCCTCATCACTCGCATTAGAGCATTAAAAAAATTCCAAAAAGATTGATTCAATCAGTTCAAACTTTAATCTGCTGAAGGCTAAGATATTTACGTGTAAATTATTCAGAGCTGGGGACATTATGTCATCAACAAACGCCCTCTCCCAATATCGGACTTTGATCATCAGCTGTCAAGCAGACTTGCATGAAACAATCAAAAACCCGAAGAAATGCGCACACAATTATAAAGGGAACTGACTTTAAAAATTATTTGCTCATCCAAGGGTAGTAAATGCTGCAGTGCTGATTTGCCATGACAGTTGACGCATATTTGTTCAACAAAATGTGTATTTGTTTGACTTTGGGTTGAAAGGTTGCATTGGTAATTAATCATACGGTATTTGTATTGGAGTAAAATTTAATCCCTTTGAAAGTTGATTGATGTGGCCTATGGCACACTGATCATCGTTTTAGCTAACATGGGATATGTACATCGTGAACAGATGTTGAGACTTCAAAGCATATTACGGTCACAATTTTCTGCAACCCAGCAGTGCACCTGAGAAATATGAGTGGTGTTTAAAATCAATGTCCCATTAATTTTTTTCAAAGTTCATAAGAGCATAGCATAAAGGCGCATTTTTTATTCCAAATTCCATTGCAATCTAAGGTAATGCCCAGTCATTCTTACTGATTTTAGCTTTCTTTGGTTTGTGTATTTATATGCTAGGCTACATGACATGGTATGTTTTATAATGTTTGTGCACAGGGGGCTGTCTACATGTCCGTCCCCAGGGGTGGATAGGTGTTTCGTTGTATTGCTAATAAAGATATATTTTTTATTTTTTATTTATTTATTAGCCGTGTTCACAATAATGACATTGGCTCAGAAAGAAAGAGAAGGGGAAGAAAATGTATAACACTGAAAAGTTTTCAGATTCACTTCATTCACATTAGCTCAAAAGTATTCTACCAACCTTTGGTGTTTCGGTCTTAACTTAGCACTGCCCTTGACAATCTTGCGTATACGTTTTATCAACATGCTGCCTATTATCTGATGAGTTTGAGTGCCTAATTAGCCAAAGTAACCAAGGGTAAATTACTAATCTGTGGACGCTCTCACCAGATTATCACCGGATTAAATATGACAAAGTCAATAACGAACGCACCAGCAAGGTATAACTGAAGAAAGGGCTGAAACTCTCAAAAGCCGTGTTCACAGAAATCTACTTTACAATAAACATTTCCTAATTTTTCGAACGTCAACTGTTTTCTGACATGTTTAAACGGGGACAGGCCAATTTATGCCTTCGTCGGTTGCTTCTTTGAGCTGTAGAACGCTAATCGAAGCGGTGGAGTCAGTGTCCCGATGTGGTCCGTCAGACCAGAAGCCGGAACTACAAACCTTTAACCTTAGAAATGTTTACTTTAAGCCCACATGATCGATAGAGGTAAACAAATTAGCAAACATGCTTTGGAATCTAGGGTCAAGCTCATCAGTGTTTCTAAACACGGACATGACAATCTATATGTGTTTTTGACTACAGCCGGTCATCGTTTGCGGGAAGAAACTCGCCGCTTGTGACATAAAAACTGACGAGTCGGCAAAAGTATTTTCATGCCTTATATATGCTTATTCGTTTCAAGACGAGATGAAAGCTGCGAAGACACAATGGAAGCATAGTAATACTCAACCAGGTTGATCTATACGTTGGGGAGATATTGATGTCACAGTCTTGTCGAACGAAAATTGGGATGTTTAGGCCATAGCAAAGACGATAAATCAGTCAGCTGAATAAAACGAATTTTTTGGACACAATATCTTTTTATGTCAGTTTTTGAACCCGCGTGAAACCCTGCGTAACAATGTAATAACTATATATAATCAAAACCTTTTGGACATATCTTTTTATGTCAACGTTTGGACACGCTTTAGAAATGCATGATACAGCATACTGTATATGTCTGACTGTCGGGGAAACACTTCTTGCGCTGCTGTCGAACTCAGTCGCGCGATCACGATGTCTTTCCCCGTCTTTCCCTCGCACATTCGCTTTACCAAAAATGTGGGTTTTTTTTTTTATAAAAACCACAGCTTTACAGTTAAGGATGTTAGACTTCGAAGTTTATGCAATCCATCATCATATGGCCGACCACTGGCTCGCCTTTACATGTTATGTGGGACTTTGCTCGGAGTTCACTACAATTTGACTTTGGCTTCGTCGACTGATAGAATGGAATAACAGAGATGTGTACATCGGACACAAATGCGAATGCACTGTTTTTTTTCGCCTCCGTCGGACTCAGTCGCTGGGTCTTTCCCTTGTACGTCAGCTTTCTCGAAAATGTGTTTTGTATAAAAACAACTTTACAGTGAAGGATGTGATCCCTCGAAGTTAGTAATACACTTGTCGATTTGATATATGCGAAGACACACTGACGACCAGTTATTTATTAGTTCTCAAACCTGGTGAAAATCATTCCGCGACACTAATCGATTATATGTCTTTTGGAGAATGTCCTAAGAACCTGACATGACCCTTGTTTGAAGCGTTAGGTAGTTGAGTATAAGGATTGATAAAATAATGTATCCAAATATACACAGATTCACGCGACTGCACTATCATATTCTTGGCAGCTCAATGACGTTTATGGCCGAGAGGGCGAGAGTCTCAGACCCAAGGGAGCATAAGCAGTATGCAGTACATTGCATGCTTTCCATGCAAAAT
The DNA here is from genome assembly GCA_001465055.1 of Ptychodera flava. NCBI lineage: Eukaryota > Metazoa > Hemichordata > Enteropneusta > Ptychoderidae > Ptychodera > Ptychodera flava. The sequence goes on from LD343104.1 coordinate 116,810, forward strand.
CCGACTTTGACTAATGTTCCCGTCCTGTTTCCGAGCATAACTTTCGAGCTGCGTAGCTAGTAATGTTGAGGTCAAGATATCCGAATCGTTCGTGTTCGAAATACTTCTTGATTTGCAGAGAGAACACTCGACCTTCTTGTTTGTGTTTTAACTTAGCACATGGGGTCAATTGAAAAATTCAAAGCAAAATACCGCGGTGTATAACATTTGCAAGTACGTAGTCACCAACCCACAACACTGCTTGTACTGCAGATGATCGGTCGTATGTAAAACATGTCTTTTGTTATTTGAAAAAAAAAGACTAATACAAAAGTGTTCGTATTGCAAGAACGCAGTTGATAAACTGGACAAGTTGAAGGCGAGCTCGAACGTCGAGTTAATAAAGTCTTTTCTGTTCTTGTTCTCGACTAACACGGAATTTTTCAATATACCCGTGAAGTCTGATCTAGTTCGATGCGGTGTTAGACACGTCGACCAGCGTGGTTTTTGCCGGGCCAGCAGGAAGAGTATAAACACATCTCCGATACGTTACCAAGGTGTGTTGAACTCATACCACGCATTCCTGGGAGGTCCTACTTTCCGACCTGTTCGTTTACAAATTAATATTCAAGTTTGTTTTGCCTTCTGTTTGTTTCTGAATACATGAATATAAAGTGTCCACTACTTTTACGGACCACCTCTGGACACGGCTTTTGAGAGTTTCAGCCCTTTCTTCAGTTATACCTTGCTGGTGCGTTCGTTATTGACTTTGTCATATTTAATCCGGTGATAATCTGGTGAGAGCGTCCACAGATTAGTAATTTACCCTTGGTTACTTTGGCTAATTAGGCACTCAAACTCATCAGATAATAGACGCAGCATGTTGATAAAACGTATACGCAAGATTGTCAAGGGCAGTGCTAAGTTACACCGAAGTTAGACCGAAACACCAAAGGTTGGTAGAATATATCTTTATTAGCAATACAACGAAACACCTATCCACCCCTGGGGACGGACATGTAGACAGCCCCCTGTGGTTTGTGTTGTGTTGTGTGTTTGGTGTAAAAAACCACATTTAGATTTCTCTATGTAGGAGATACAATGTAATAAAGGTTTCTGGATCTGAATCTGAATAACACGCTGTCCACAAAGAAAACTTCGTAAACCATTTTGTTACAGTGTAAAACACTTATTAGAGACTTGAAAAGTATTGAAAAAAATGTCATAAACACAACTCAGAGCAAGATGGTTTTAGAGTACACGTCCTGTACTCAAGGTAATGTCGCTTTCACCTCGTGCCTTCCCTACACATTTCCAAAGAACCCTGTTGTTTTCCAGTGGGTGGTTAACAAGGCCAAGGTACAAACAACAGTGATATTTTTTCATCTTTTTTGTTTTTATATTCAGCAATATTCATAGTGGTCGGCTGCCTCAGTCGTGAACACTTCTCAAAAATGACTAGTCAAAAGCAAACAGTACAATTACATAAAGGGAGTTCAATGATGCATAGCAATTTAAGTGAAAATAAACACCACACATACAGAGTAGACACCATTGTCTCATAAAATACAAGTGACCTTCAAGAATAAAACTGAAGGAGATGCTACATGTATGTTCCATCACGTGACAGCTAGGATACTGTTTAAATTGACCGTAAAACCAACTTTTCTAGGGTTAAAAGACAGTGAAGTACATAATAGGACATGATTGTCAAACATGTGGGTGCATTGATGGTCCTTCAGCGCAAGTTCTCATAGTATAGCAGCATAGTGAAAGTTTCATTGTGTAAATCATCAGATACACCTCTACTGCAAGGGCAGTGCTGCAAATAATGGTGGCAACGTTCGTTTCAGTTGAGTGCATCTGGTATAAATAACAGTTATGTCCTAGGTACCTTTTTCAACCACCCCACAGTACTGGAGATTTCCCATAATTCATCATGATTTGTACACACGAAAACACCTCAGTGAAGTCTACTGTGTCTCCCATGTGTAGACAAATCCACAGACCAGTTTTTTTAAATTTTGAAATCATACTTTTAAGGACATCATTCTTCTCATTTTCCATTTTAAATGATTGAGAAAAGTATGCTTGATTGAGAGAGGAGATAGCATTTTTGTAAAATTTTCCTCTGATTGTGTCTTCATCCATACAGAATAACGTAATGGAAAGTAGGGAGACTAGTTGCACCTGTTTTATGAAACAAATGGATATTGATTTTTTTCAAACAGAAAGACAAAAGAAATTTGCATGCTAAGTTTTCTCAGAGAATGACCCCTTCAGTTCGTCATAACTTGCTTCCCAAAACTGTGACATTTGTAGTACCTGCAGAATGTGACTTTTATGGTTATTTAATGGTTTCTTTGAAATTTATACTGAAATATCTAAACGTACTTTCAATAGATATAATTAATCAATTATCTAGAGGTTTTATATTATTTCAGGCAGTACTGAAAAAGTTATAAAAATTCTAACGTTGTGTTTTTCAAATCAAAATGAATTGTGGGTAATTTATTGTACTGTGCACTGCTGTAGCTGTATATTTTTTCGTACACCACAACCTCACAGGTAATTCATTTCTGTTCAGACTGAATGCCTCTTGATGCATATTTTCTCCAACCACTGGAATTAATTAGAATAGAAGCATTGCCTCCATTCCTGAGTTCATGCAAAGAGTTTGTAGTACTTCTGTTCAGGATTCCTACACTGTTAGGTTTTATTTTCTCGGCAAAAGCTTTTCCTGTAAAACTAGAGCACTTGGTGTCCATTTTTTTATGAGCATCAACAAATTTGGATCAAAGATATAAGTGCGGATATACACAAAAAGGTAGCAAACTTATTTGCGGGTGACAATGTAAAATGATAACAAGAGATGGGCAATTTAATTTTAAATGTGTTTTGGCTGGTAATGCCAAATACGTTTCCACTGGCAATGCAGTTGAGCTGGAGGACTCTGATACATTAGTACTAGTAATTCAAAATTTGATAAATCATCACTGAATAGACCAGGTCACCAATAACTTTTACATTTTCACATATGTCATCATACTTTGAAAATCAATGCCTTCCTTAGGATGGATGATTGTGTTTGTGTATTTTAGACATCGTATGCCAAAGTGCCATGGTAACACGGGATGTCTGTATCATATTTTAATGATAAATCATTAAGATGTACACTTTTTATCACCAAATATATCAAACAAAAAATTGAACATTTGATTACGGTTTTTCAACCAACCTTTTGTCTGTACATGTATTTGTGAACAGCTGTGAACAGTGTGAGTGTTGTAAGCTAATACCCAAGGTAATTCCTCTGAACAAAATGGAATAGAATATGCTTTGTGTATTATGTATTACCATGTCTCACTCAGACAGATTTGAGTCAGTCAGCCTTCAAAAGCACATGTCTGCACTCATTTGTCTGGAAATTGGCTTATTCTGTGTATTGTGAATGACGCGGAAAATGTTTTTGGGTGTCGTCTTCCATGATTTGCCTTCAAATATTCCATAAATAGAACAAATGTACATGGCTGAAGATGAGTACACGTATTGTGTACAGGCAAGCTTTGAAAACATGCATTTCTATGAGCTTGTGTGCACGATTGCAAATTAACTCTGAACAAAATGTTATGTACACATGTAGGGTTATTGCATGTTATACATGTAAAGGTGGTCATTTTCAGGCCTAACAGAGGATGAAAATTAATGGATTCTTTATAAATGGTATTTTCCAGCGGATTACACTCCACGATAACTCATATTTTTTGGAAGTGTGTCCAAATCTTTTGAAATCCAAAATTCAGGAAATGATGTAGCACTAAAAGCGGGATTTGTTTTGCAAATCTGTAAATGGATTCCAAGATATTAGCAGTGACGGCTGTCAGAAATATGCACTAATAACAAATGACACAAAATGAGAAATCTTGCTCTGTGACAGCTGAAATGAATTACCGGTACTATTATCAAGGGAAGAAACATGTATACATAACCTTATTTTTTTTAAAAGCGTGTATCTAATACAAAACGTTAAGTTCTTGATAGAAAGGAGATGAGCTAGCTAATTTCAAAAGCATTACCATAATTTTAATGTAATATAGTGTTTAATTTTTGAGGCAGCTTTCATCAACCTCAAAATTCATTTTCAATCGATATTAAATCATGGCTGGTTTCATTACAGTTGCCACCACTGGTATATGTACTCACAATAGAAAGTGTGTACATGTGATATACTTTAAGTGTAAATTACCTCACTTAGAAAAATATATGCTTGATAAAAGCAATGTCACCATAAAATTATTTATTTATAAGAAACAGACATATTAATGAAAATATTAACAGTCATGTCAGACCATGCCTCTTTTGCTGTACTACTGTGTAGTTACGTAATGATAGAGAATGCCTGTCAATAAACCTGTAATTTGTGTTCATAGCAATAAGAGTAGATGCAGTGTCAGTGTGTATAGGCTGTAGCTGGTTCTAAGACTCTCTGACAGCACATATCCATTGCTAGCTATGTACTATTACTTGTGTAGCCTGGCTCAGGGAGTTGGCATAGCCAGCGTCATAGGACATCCCAATTCAATATCAGTATACTGGATAAAATTGATAATGCATGCATTAACACAGACTGTCATTTTATCTAGATGCAATCTTGCTATTCAATTCAGCTATGCCACTTTGTGCTGATCTAGGATAAACCAGCCACAGTGCGTATAGCCAGTGCTGGGCCGTGCGATTGTCTCTACCTGGTGCTCCTCAGCGTCCTTCTATTTTGCATAGGATTTTCGCACACACAGCAGATTTACATTCTGTTGGAACTACGCAAGTGCTTAGATGCATGTTACTTAAAGCCACTTCCTAATACTCTCAGAAATGGCATCTAAACACCTAAAATGTTGCATCGGTGAAAGAAATAGCCAATTTGTGACAGGATGCAAACAGTCAAGAAAAAGTAAAGTCATTGACTTCAACATGAAATTTACTTTCTGTCCATTGGTACATGTCATTGAGAGACTCAGAGCTAAGATGTGACTCATGATGTGGTGTACAAGTACAGGTTCCTGTAGCCTACTGGCTGTCAATATCAGTGACACATGCATTGCATTAACTGGGTGAAAGCTGTGGACAATTTGTTTTGCCGAGCTAATGCACCATGACAGTATTAGTATATACCATGGATTTATGGCTCCAAGAAAGTTGCAGAGTTACAGTTCCGAGCACTTCAGTCCATTAGCTGCGTAATGTCTTGGATTGCTGTACTCAACAGATATGTGGCATTTTGCTTCTGTTGATATTTCAACAGTGTGCCTCAGTTTCCCCTCATGCCATTACTTTCTGATGTTGAGCTCAATCCATTTCCCATTCCATTGATAACTGAATCTTTTAAAAGTATCTTCTGTTCCTTCTTGACAGGTACCCTGAATCATGGTACGAAGAAATAACCAGCAACGCCAAGTTCTTCTCTCTAGCTGCCATATTGGATCGTAAAATTGTTGGCTTGATTGTGTCAGAGGTCAAGGTGAAAGGTCGCATTCATAAAGAGGTAAGAGATTTGAAGAATTTTGTTGGCACTGCCTATGAACACCTAGTCTAGGTGTACCTCTCCTCAGTTTAGGTGGGTGTACTGTACACTGTAACCAAGAAGTAGTGCCTGTTGCAAAAGCCCTTAATTGCCAAATTTAAAAATTTGTAAATACAACATGATCAGTACTGTAGACAGAAATGTCCACTGTAAAATTTAACAGGCAACTTGAAGTATGGAATGGCATGTTCTCAAAGTTAATCAATCCAACTGTTTTACCTCTCCAAGCTTGTCAAAGTCCTGTCCTCTCACAGTCTTTCATTAGCCATGTCAGTCCCCTCCACAGTACAATTTTTGGCTTGCATTATTTACGATTCCAGGCATGTATCCTCACGGTATTAATCCCACTCCCATAGGCAAATTACAAACCTGACAGCTGAGCTGGAGAGTAGCAAAATCCAGCCCATTGGCACATAGGGCTACCCATGTATTGTAGCCAGCATAAATATGATACATACCTTGAAGCTAAACTAAGCTTAGATTTAAGAGGGTTGGCATTAAAGCACTGATAATATGTAGGATGTATGGTAAATTGTATATCAGCCAAAAATATTTGTCTTTAAAGTCTTGCAATCGTGATAGACTGTTTTGCACACCGCATTCAGTCTCTCTCCGGGCATACTGAAAGCTGCTTGGTCTAAAATAGTGACTCAAGTAGTGAGCTGTGCTCTGAAGCTTTTCTTAGAGGCTTTTATAGACCCTTATGTCGGCAAAGTAATTTGTTCCAGTTTTCGTAGGAAATCTTCATGTAATCTGAGTTTAACCATCAAATTCCAATATTGCATTGGATATAAGGAGGCAACTGACAAGTGGTCCAGACAGATGCTATGCAATATAACAAATAACACAAATCACTCATGTTCACTCAGTGTTCTGAATCCAAGGTACTTGTACAGCTGTGTTGTCAATTTGAACTTTTTCTCTGGGCGGTTAAATGATAAAATTTTCGTCATATTGGTTGTCATCATTTCTCGTAAACTGCAGAGCCAGGGAGGTTTAAATTTCATTTCTAGTTCCTTGGGGATGAGTCCATTTCGGTTATTTACTGACCTTGGTGAAAAACCCCCTACTGTAGCTGTAGACTCAATTGCTTTAATGCAAATATATGTTATTCAAATTTACCGTATATGCCATTCAGATTTGTTAGTCCCCACGGACACCGTCCGGGGGGACTTGTAGGTTTGGTCATGTCCGTGCGTGCGTGCGTGCGTGCGTGCGT